>WBMW01005645.1:79737-105965 GCA_013396635.1 Penelope pileata | reverse complement strand
CCATCCCATCCCATCCCATCCCATCCCATCCCATCCCAATAATATTTTTCCCTCTCCTTTTCTTGTTTATTGATTTTTTTCCCCCTCTTTAATGTATTCTAGGAAGTATGGGCATGATGCCCCCTAGAATCCACATGTGCTTGCCAGGCTCATGGCAGGAAGCAGCAATGATGCCCATTGGCATTCCACCCCTTCATGTGAAGGACCTCTGCCTCTGATTGTTGGTGCTGGGCGTGAAAGGCAGCTCACAGCCCTCCCCTCAACCCACTCGTGTGTTTGCAGACCCCCTGTGATCCGCTGCATCATTCCTTCTGCTGGCTGAGGAGCTCGGGATACCTTTGTCCATATGCACTTTCCTCATCCTTAATGCCCTCTGGAACGTCTTCCTGTCCTAACAGATCCTTTTTGAGACAAAGAAATGCACAGTATTTAAGACGTAAGCAAGCCACTGATCTGTGCAGTGGCACAGCGATGTTTTTCTCTTACTAATTAATGTCTGACGAGGAATTTTTGAGCACAGACCTGATGTTTCCATGGAACTGTCCATGGAGAGTTTACTTGCGCCCTGGCCAGCTCAGAGCCTTCCGTTCTATGTGTGGTTCGTAATTTGTTCCCTTGTACCATTTCACATTTAACTATATTGCCCAGTTGGCCTCACAATGTCCTTGTGTTGCGTCTCTCACCATCCTTCTTCTTGCTACTTGGAACTGGATGATCTTTAAGGTCCCTTCCAACCCAAGCTGTTCTCTACTACACTGATTGAATCCATACCATGGATGGACCTGTTGTAGAATCATAGAATCCTAGAGTCATAGAACCATAGAACTGTTTGAGTTGGAAGGGACATTTAGAGGTCATCTGGTCCCACTCCCCTGCAATGAGCAGGGACATCTCGATCAGGTTGCTCAGAGCCCGGTCCAGCCTGACCTGGAATGTCTCCAGGGATGAGGCATCCACCACTTCTCTGGGCAACCCGTGACAGTGCTTCTGTCACCACCCTTACTGTAAAAAACGTTTTGCTTATATCCAATCTAAATCTTCTCTCTTTTAGTTTGAAACCATTTCCCCTTGTCCTATCACCACAGACCCTGCTAAAGAGTCTGCCCTCTTCTTTCTTGTAGTTGCCTTTTAGATCCTGAAAGGCTGCTATCAGGTCTCCCTGGAGCCTTCTCCATGCCCCAGCTCTCTCAGCTTGTCCTTGTAGGAGAGGTGTTCCATCCCTTGGATTATTTTTGTGGCCCTCCTCTGGACGCGCTCCAGCAGGTCCATGTCTCTCCTGTCCTGAGACTGCACCTGTCCCAGGAGGGGTGTGTGTATGCTGGGGAGCACACGTCCTAGCGCTGACCCCTGTCATCCCGCACCTCCTCCTATTGTCACTGCTGATCACTTGTCCCCACACTTTGCATTTTATCTTCCAACCAATTACTGAGTGACACCAGGGCCTTCCCTCTTGCTGCTACTGCTATTTGGTCTCCTTAAAAGCCTTTGTCAAGAGTCTTTCAGAAATCCAGTCTGATATGGAAATCAGATCACCCTTATCTGCGTCTTTGCTGACTCTTTCAGAGACCTCCAAGAGGTTTGTTTAAGGCAGGATTTTACAGAAGCACTGTTGACTCTCCCCGGAAGGATGGCGTTAATCCAAGTGTCCTTTAGTTCTGACCCAATTCGCGTCTCTCTGTTTGCTCAAGGTTTGCACACCTCTGGTTCTGTGGAGCCTGTATTGAAGTTTATTGTCACAGATGCCACTCTTTGGGTGTCAATGTTTTGAACAGGCGATTACATGGCACTGATGATAACTCAGCCTCTGCATCCTTGAGGGAGAGCTCAAGGACACAGATGTGCACCCACAGGCATTTGTGCTACCTGAGGGCTGCAGCTGTGAAGAAGGTTTATAACAAAAGCTATCTGTGTAAGGAAATAAATGCATATCCTTATCTATGCAAAGCTGCAGACCAGTAAGCTGGTGCTGTTAACATATGTAAGAGGCTGCCTTACTAATTAACTATACCTTGCCATGACCCTCCTCGCAGATGTATTTATCTGAAAGCACATCAAGTACAGCACACACAGACCCCACCACGCTCTTCAACCTAGGGACCAGTTTGCCCTACGACATTCCTGCAGCCATCTTCTTTCTCTCTTTCATACTTTGCTGTAAAGTCTCTGGGTCAAGGTTGTTCATCCTTAGTGTGTCTTTTTTGCTTAACACTGGTGGGAGGAGGAAGGGAGACCAGCCCTGAACCTGCAATTTCAACACCTGCCCAAAGACAGGATCCTGTCCATTTACATCCAGCATATGGTGGAGTTGTGCCTGGCACACACCAGAACCTTGCAGCCCCATGCATGCCTGCCTATCTGCAGGGAGAGGACAGGGAGCAGAGGAAAGCTGCAGCCCACCAGGGAGGTGCGGGAGTCTGTATTTACAGGGGTAGGTGTCCTCCAAATGTCAGTGTGGGGCTGCTGCAGAGAGAGAGGAAAGGGAGCACTGGGGATGTGTCTGTATAGGGTGTTGCACAGCCCTGACCATGTTGGTTGGGTTCTCAGAAACTTCAGCTGCTAGAAGTAGAATGAGAGAGGAGTGGGGAAAACTAAATTTTATCTCATTCTAGTTGCAGAAAACTTGAGAACCAAGACAAAGGGTCACGTTCAGGCCTGAGGAACATTGTTAAAGTAAGAGTCGTCCAGACTCATGCTTGTTGAAGTCCTCAGGTTTTGGAGATTGTCAATATAAAGAAAAATCTGTGATGTTAGTAGCAATTAGAGATGTTATGCTGCAAAGGGGGAGCTTGGGAGCTCTTCTTCCTGGGTTCCCTCCCCTCTGCCCTTCCATTCCAACAATGGTTTTCTGCCCCTCTCCTCCTCGCTGTGCCCATATGGAATTGCACCAAACCACAGCATGTGTTTTGTTCCTTTATATAAGGCAGTACTATGAATGACACTGATACGGCTTCAATTTTGGTTATTTTTTTCTCTTAAGACAGTGATGCATTTATATTGTATTAATTAGATAGCACATGATTGATATACCGCAGAGGAAATCAAATGCTCTTTCACTGTATATATTATAATGAGTTTTGCCTATTGCTTCTGATTTGCATTTTTAACAGTTACAACAGCAGAAGAAAATTATGTCTTAAAATTTTGTTTTAAATATGTTTCTTGTTAGTGCTCTGTGGTTCTCTTCTACAGCATTATAGGCAGCTTCAGATGGGGGGAAGAAGGAATTAATCTTTGCTCAAGTGCAACCTTCCCTAGTTTTTATTGCAAAGTTAAAATATCTTTGTCTAAGTGACAAATGACAAAACTAGTTGGTATTGTGTCCTGAAAACTCTGAAAATAGGAAGGGTGTAAAGAGCAGCCATGTTTAGCTTGGCTACTTGAACTACAAGAGCGGGGTTTTTTTAATTAGCATTCCATCTCTAGCTGCTTGCCCCTCATTATCTTTCAGGCCCCACAATCTGAAAAGGGCCATTCCTTGCCAGATCACCTTATTCCTCCTCCAGTAGCCAGCAGCTTGTGTCCCAAGGCTGTGCTGAACATGCAGGAAAAAATAACGAAAACAGATTCTGAGATGAGCATGATGCCCTTGAGAGGGCTCAAGGAAGTGCGATGGAGCATCTGAGCTTCTGCTGGCATGCCTTGGTTCTGCTCTGGTGTTTCTCCACGCACTTGTCCTATGGGCTGGAAGGCAGCTGCCACTGAAGACAGGGTCAACTGCAGGCACAGCACCTCTGGCAGCCAGACCACACAGCTGTGAGACCTTGATATTCCTCAAAAAAGCCTTAGTTTCTACTTGTTGTTTTCTCTGCCACGTCCACTGACCTAGTTTGCCATGCAACCTGGGCAGATGTGTCCTGTTCCATGGGGAGGAAGAGGGATGGAGCCATTGCCAGCTGAGCGTGCCTGGAGGTAGGAAGGGGAGGAGACAGAGGATGGAGAGAGAAGAAGGAAATGAAAGACATGAGAGGGAAATGCGGAGAAGAGACAGGAGCCATATCCACATCTGCTGCTCTTGCTTTACTCACAAGGCTGACGAGTTGCTCAGTTGTTGCTGTGGAACATTCTATCAGTGTCTAGTGAGGCAGATTTTTTGCTGTTATGCAACAAATCTACAAATGGAGAATAATTCAAAGGGGATTCCTCTTTCTGTCAGGAAGGAATGCTTTTGGTGCTGCCATTTTACAGCCTAGCACACTGTTCCTGTTCTCTGTGAACTCGCAAAGAGGCTGAGAGGAGTGCAGGATAAAGGAAGAAGAGAAGTGCTCTGATAATGATGCTGGATATGCTGGCTGCTTTTATAGTATACACAAAATGAAATGCAGTCCTCAGAGATGACACTGGATCTGAAAACCTCCACGTTGACTCTCACTGAGTATGAAAAATGAGTTTTGCTTGGAATGCAGCTTTCTCAGCATCTTAGGCTGGCTGTCAGAATTTTTGAGTATCGATTATTTTCCTTTTCCTTGTGGTTCTGGCTATTTCTCTGACTGCAGAGTAACATGCAGATCAGCAGGAGGAAGGAAGGCACCAGCTTGCAGCAACGTGTGTGAGATGAAAACAGAACTTCTGTGTATTCTCTGTGCATTTATAAAACCAATGAATGCGGAGTTCCACCTGTCAGTTAGCAGAGGGGCTGTGGGAAATTCGGAGGTCACATTCACAGATGCTTTGCATTCAGCATGGGGATGAGAAGCTGAGCATCGCGGAGGCAGGGAGCTGCTGGCAGGGAGCTGGCTGGAGGTCCCTGTTCTGCTCCTGGCATTGCTGATGGCCTGGGACAGAACTGAGGCAGGTCACTGTCCCTTATGTGCCTGCATGGGTGGATGAGTTTCAGGACAGGGACTGCCTGCTCATGGGTGTTCACAGCATATAACGGGACCTCAGCTGTGGGAGTCAAAGAACTAATGCAATATGAACTTAAAAATTATTTTCTGGAGTTATTGAGTTGACTAACAGGCTCATTTACTCACATTTATTATGTGGTGAAATAGCTTGGCAAGATCTCTGTCGGCATCCAGCTACATGAGTAATCTCATTGACTTCAATGCGACTCTGTGAGTGAGTAATGTTTTAGTACTGGCTCTGCAAACTGTTTTAGTCATCATCGGCTTACAAACTGTGTGCGCAGTCCTGCCAGCTCTTACCACAGCACAGTGCTTTCACTGCGTGCAGTCCTGACACAGGAGCAGCACCCAGTAGTAAGCGTCTGCGTAATGCACACCCACGAGAAAAGAGGCTCTGTTCTGCTGTTGTGGAAGCAGCTGAATTTCCCTGGCATCACGTCCTCTCCAGTTCTTGGGAACTGCCAGCTCCCTTTCACAAGAAATCTGCAGAAATATCCAGTGCCTGCGATGTTGTAAGGTGGGAAGCGCTTTACTGCAGCTGATGGGGATGCCACTGCATAACTGACTCATGACTCTCCCTCCTTCTTGGGGAAAATGTGGTCATTGCAAGTCTGGAACCGTAGAGCTCCTCTTAGAGCTCTTCACAGCAGTGCCCCAGCTGATGTCTCTGCTTTGATGGCTCCCGCCTTGTCTTAGGCCCTTTGTGCCCCCTTCCACAATAGCCCCTGCTTCTTTTCCCTGCTGGGGGGGAAGAAACCCTTTCATTCTGCTTCTTTTCCGAAGTGCAGAAAAAATCCCATTCAGTGCTATCCCTCTTTAAGCTACAATGAAGCAGACTCTTTCAAGTCTGCTTCATCAATAAGACCAACATAAGGCATTCCCGAGGGATGCCTGCCCTCGTCCAGCTGGCTGGATGAGCCCGAGCATCCTCCAGGGTGGGAGCATATCTCTGTTTTCTGAATGAGGGCATGCATAGGAAGAGCCGTATAAATGCAGCGCTGCTTCTTACCCCAGCCTAATGTACACAACATTCTATCAACTGCTGGGGCAATTTAATCACAGATTACAGCATTTCAATGCTTATGTACAGTTGTGTATTGTTCCTCCAACTAAACAGGCTTAGCCAAAGGCAAAAAAAAAGATTCAAAGAACAAGTATTATTTTAGAAATAGGGAACCTCTGTAACTTTTCTGTACAGTATTTGAATAGCATATTCTAACAAAGGGCGTTTGTTTGTGAGCTAAAGAGCTTGATCCAAAGCCCAATGGAGTCTCTTCCACTGCATTCAGTGAGCTTTGGATTAAGTCCTTCCTAAGGAACAGATGCGGGGTTTTATTCACCACCGCTAGAACAATAAAAACAACAAGACAAAGGATAAAGTTGTCCACAGAGAATAAAGCAGTGTTTTCCTGCAGCAGCTTAAATACGTTAGGCTCTATAGCTAAAAGCCAGTCCTGTAGAGTTAGTAAAATTGTTTGTGTAACGTATTCACAAAATATACAGTGCAGAAGTGTTTAAATATCTGTCCATAAACACCGAAATACAGTGTATTTCACTGAGTATCCAAATTCTCACTATTTGCAAGGGCTGAGTTATAAATGTAGCTGTAAATTCCAGTTGTGCAAACAGAGATAACGCAGAAATAGTTCGTTGTCATTAATCATGAAAACTGCAGAGAAGGAGAGAAAAATAGCAATTTTTTAATGTCACACCTCTTAGACGGATCCAAAGTGTTTACTGAGACCTGGAGTAGAGACAGACTTTCCCTTAGTATGTTTATCTCAGTCAACATAATGATTTCTTATCTGGCCAACTGATCTTATCTTAAAATGTAAGCAACAGTGAGCGTTGAGGAGCAGGGACATTTGCCCCTGCAGGGAAAACTGGGCCAGAGTCAACCCCAGGAAAAAGTCCAGAGGGGAGACAAGCAACTGTGGCAGACACAGGAGACCAGACTGAAGTAAAAATGGCAGAAAATGAGAAAACAGCAGAAACTAAGCCAGGAGTGGACTTGGGACTTTCAGCAGAGGCAAAACACGAGAGGAAGATGATCAGGGGCTTTTGAGAGATGGGGAGTGAAAGCATCAAACAAAACAGGCTGTTTTTTTTTTTAAACATTTGAATGGATTTATGCAATAAGTTGAAAATGGAAGAGGAATCTGGATTATGAGACATTGCAGTCATAGCGAAACAGACCCTTGTGAGGAGCACGTGGAGAGACAGGTGGATTTTGAAGGAACTGAGGAGCTAACATGGTCTTATGCCAAAAATTAGGATGAGTAGAAAAGAACATTACACAAAACGTTTTACACCAGCAAAGGAAGAAAAGAAGTTGGCTATTAATATTACACAAAAACTATTTCTGTAACTTTTACAAATAATACCATTTAAATTTTATGGGTTCTTATTTGAAATGCTCCTGGCTTTTTCAGCTCACAAATAACGGTCTCAGAAACAAGTCGGCTTTCTTAAACTCCACACAGTTAATAACAAGGTAAAGCCAACGTGGTGCTTACCCCAGTTCTAAACATTAATTAAATGCAGGAAGGCACATTTTGTCATGCCATCTTTTTGTTCACTGTTGTCACTGGTGTGTTTTGACAATCATGGAAAAAAGACATCCTTCTGCATCTGCTTTAAGACCTATGTGGGGAATCCTCATAGCCTCCAAGGAGTTAAATCCCTATTACACAGAAAAGCAGCAAGCGCTTCTTGCCATAATCCTAACATTTCCATCTTTGTGCTGCCACAGCCTTAATGAGTGCTTCTGCAAGTTCTTTATATCTTTTAATCTTCAAGTTTTGCTCATTAAAATACAGGCCTTCAGCAGAAGCTGCCTTTTCCAGACACTTTAACTAGCCTTCCCTATATCAGAGGCTGGATGCTTGTTCCTTTCAGCTTCGTTGCAACGGTGTTCAGTGTCATTTGCTGCAAGGTGGGTGGCACTACTGGAAATGATTAAATGGGAAAACCAAGCCCACCTGGAGGTCCATAGATGGTCATAGAGAAGTGGATAATGTTTGAAGAAGAAATTTGTTGCCCCCACTCCTCAACTACAGTATCAGCATCTACTAAATATCTGCCCTTGAATTAATAAGGGAAGTGGCCCAATGTCTAAACCATGGCTGGGCTGAAGGACTGACTGTCCCTTCAGTATGCTAAGGTCATAGCTTCACGTCATTTTCCAATCATCAGAAGTGAAAACATGCAAAATGAAACCGTAACGAGATGATAAGACAAGCTGATAATGGGCCTGCTCATTAAAAATACACACTTCTGTATGGAAATCTTCCTCTGCACTGTGAAACTGCTATGCATTTTATTGTCTAACTCAAATACTGCCTGAGCAGGCAATCTTATTTGTCTTTGCAAATAAGCTCAGTAAGCACATTTTACATAGCTGCCACAGTGTGACAGTCTTGTTGCTTACCTCTGACAGCTTCCAGGCAGAGCCATATAAATAAAATTATAATGCCAGAGGTCAAATGTAATGGCTGTGATTGCTTTGAATGACTGACAAGTCCCTTGGCTTCCCTGACCAATGCTGCCTGTCTTGGTCATGATATGAAGACATACTTGAGAACAATTAGCAAAGACTGTAATTGCCAGTGAACTCCTAGCTGTGAGCTTGTGTACAGGGCTCAGTAACTTGGAAGGATCCCTCGCTCTATTGTCTAGCCCGCCTCCACTGACTCCAGCATGAACTGGGCTCCATCAGGGACTGGGCCTATGGAAATCAGGGCTGGCAGGAGCCAGCTGGGGAGAACTTTATCCACAGAAGAGGGATGATTTTACTCCATCAGACTGGCCTGTACCTTGCCTTGCATTTTTTTGACATACATAGAATCACAGAATAGCCAGGGTTGGAAGGGACCCACCAGGATCACTGAGTCCAACTCCTGGCTCCACACAGGACCACCCAAAATGCAAACCCTATGTGTGAGTGTTGTCCAAACGCTCCTTGAGCTTTGCAGTGACCACTGCCCTGGGCAGCCTGTTCCATGCCCACCACCCTCTGGTGAAGAACCTTTTCCTGACCCCCACCTGACCCTCCCCTGACACAGCTCCATGCCTTTCCCTTGGGCTCTGTCGCGGTTCCCAGAGAGCAGAGCTCAGCGCTGCCCCTCCACTCCCTGTGAGGAGCTGTAGGCTGCCATGAGGCCTCCCCTCAGCCTCCCCTGCTCTGGGCTGAGCAAAACAAGGGACCTCAGCCCATCCTCATGTGCCTTGTCTTCAAGACTCTTCCCCATCTTTGTTGCCTTCCTTTGGCCACTCTCTAATAGCTTTATGTTCTTTCTGTGTGGCACCCAAAACTGCGCATGGTGCTCAAGGTGCATCTCTGAATTTCAGCAGCACACTTCCACACCTGACATGGCAGCAAGATACATCCTTAACTACTGGTGTTACAGAACCATGCAAGTTCACTAAGATGGCCAGGGGTTTTTGCTTTCTGGCCTCACAAGTTTCAGAAGATACACACTGTGCAGAAAGAGCATCTCCCACACCTGTCAAACTGCTGTGAAGTGCTGAAAGTATCAAAGCCTCTGACATTTTCAGTTATCTGCAAAATTTGAGGCCACAGAGCATTTATGGCAGGAGGGTGAAAGGCAGTATGACGGGTAGGAGTTGTACTCATGAAATGTTTGGATTTCTTTTTGTTGTTCTTAAGTAGCTGCCCAGCAAAATTAGTTAATGCTTCCAGAGTTTCTTGACTCACTTAGCTTCTGTGGTGATAAAATCTTTCATAAAACCAATGAAAGAGCAAATTGAAGTTCTCTATCTCCAATAAAGCATTCCAGCATAATAACAGAATCCATTTCACTGCACAACAAATTCTTTCAATCTGCTGCTGATGCTGTTTAATAGTCATAAAAATTCTGTGGAAATTAGGAGTTGTTCACCAAGACAATCTCCCAACCTCCTGTACGATAGGGTTGCAGAGAAACCAAATGCATGTATCATCTTCCTTTTTACCAGTAAGCAGTAATGATGGTGGAAAAATAAAGAAAATCAGCTGCAGTTTATGCTACTCCTACACACATACCCATTCTCTTTTTTGATTAAGAGCTGCAGGAAGGGCTCAGTAATACAGCACATGATATTCTGAACACCAAAAGAGCTGCAAGCATAACAGGATGTGTTTTAGGCACAACAAAGAAACAGCAGCATTTTGCTATTTTAAAAAAAAAAGGAAGAAACAGAGAGAACTTCAAGATCATTCATAAGCATTGTGTTGTTTAAGAACAGGCCCAGCTTGGCTAGTTCTGAGCATGCTACATGCAGTGTCTCTGTGGAAAGATTGTATTTTTCCTTTCATATAATGCAGAGTATTACTTTGCCTCGTGACTAGCATCAAGTGTAACATGTTTACTGCTTAACCTCTTTTGAGACCTGTATCATGTCTTCACTGCTGATGAAAGTCATTGTCTACAAGATAGAAGAATTTTATATGCCTTATTGAAACCTATGCAATTTTCGTTTACTTGAACCGTGTAGTCAAGTGTGCAGTCTGAACCTAGGGACACCTTGTTACTGCTTGTTAGTAGTTTGTTGACAGAGAAAGGAATTTTAAGATGGCCTGGGCCTCCATATGGAGTAAGTAGACAGCTGAAAGTAATGAAGAAATGCTGACTTCTATTTCCCCATTTCTATTTCCTGATTTCTATTAACTGAGAATCTACTTTCTCTTGGTATCATCAAAAATATTACAGCTAGAGGTGCTTAGGTTCTTTTCAGAGCTAATCTAAAATTTATGATTTTCTTTCATGAAAATAACACTGCCCATTTGTCTGTTTAGAAAGTTTGGGATTTTTCTCTCTCAGCAAGTTCAAGCTTGGAAGAGAAGTTTCTGTCCTGCTGCTCCATATGTTTTCTGTCTCAGACACCAAGCTTCTCTCTTCCACTAATTGTTAGCAAGTCATTAATGAAAATTTCAGTGCTTCATCTTTTTTTATAAGTTCATGTTCTTCCACACTGTTACAGATACTCTCATGGTCTTTGTTGGCTTTCCTATGCTAGTATTTTGCAGATTCTGCTCACGCTGTACCAATGGTAACACTGACTCAGCCTCCCTCTGACAAATTCTGCCACTAAGCATCCTCCTGCAGCAGGGAGCAATTATTAAGAATTGTGACCTCTATTCTAGAACTAAGGAGTAATCAGTGCTAAGTCAGATATTGTTCTGGGTGTTGTTACACTCCCCACCACTGGAATTACTTAGTTATTAAAGCAAATTACATTCGAAAGTCATTGATTTTTTTCCTCCTTTTCCTAAAATATGGCCTTAACTTCAACCGGAGAATGTTAGGGGCCAGCTCAGAGCTTTCCCAGCAGTGGTGCAGGTCCTACTTGACATTCTCAAGCTGTCTTGCAGTAGTACTGTGCTGAGCAGAGCACTGATAGTCACCAACTCTAAATATCTGGGAATGCCTCTGCAAGTCCATGCTCCAACCACAATCAGAATGATTTACATATCTGATTTAACGTAACATGAAAGCTTCATTTTGACTGCTTTGAATTATCAATTTGAACCTTACTTTTACTGCTTGTGTGGTAAGTTGTTTGCCTAAAGAAAGGCAGATTCTCATGAACTGGCACCTGTGATGCCATACTGATTTGACGCACTATATAGATTTAACTTTAAATTTGCTAAATTTTTAAGCACGTGTATTCAGACTCGCATTTCTTGTTTATTAGCAGACATGATATCGTTTGACATCATGTTGGTGTTTAGTCCCTTTTGGATTGAATTTACACTTCAATAAAAAATGCAGGAAATCATGATTTTGAAAAAAACGTTTCTTTGAAAGGTAAATTACACTAGCAAGTATGTGAACAAAAGTCTAAGAAAGGGTTTTGAAAACATGTTTTGCGTTTAAAGTTTTCTCATTTAAAACCCAAAGTTCTTGCATGTACTGACTTCAGCTGATTCTTCACCATGGCCTGTTCAGATTTTAGAGCTAGCTGACCTACAAGTCCATGGGGCCTGATGAGATTCATCCACGGGTCCTGAAGGAACTGGCGGATGAGGTTGCCAAGCCACTAGCCATCATATTTGAAAGGTCATGGCAGTCTGGTGAAGTTCCCACTGACTGGAAAAGGGGGAACATAACCCCCATTTTCAAGAAGGGGAAAAAAGAAGATCCTGGAAACTACAGGCCGGTCAGTCTCACCTCTGTGCCTGGCAAGATCATGGAGCAGATCCTCCTGAAGGCTCTACTAAGGCACATGGAAAATCGAGAGGAGGTGATTGGCGGCAACCAACATGGCTTCACCAAGGGCAAATCGTGCCTGACAAACCTGGTGGCCTTCTATGATGGAGTCACAGCAACAGTGGATAAAGGGAGGGCAACCGACGTCATCTACCTGGACTTGTGCAAGGCGTTTGACACTGTCCCGCACAGCATCCTGGTTGATAAACTGGATAAATATGGGTTTGATGGACGAACCACTCGCTGGATAAGGAACTGGCTGGATGGCCGCACTCAGAGAGTGGCGGTCAATGGCTCAGTGTCTGAATGGAGACCAGTGACGAGTGGTGTTCCTCAGGGATCGGTACTGGGACCAGTGCTGTTTAACATCTTTGTCGGTGACATGGACAGTGGGATCGAATGCACCCTCAGCAAGTTTGCAGATGATGCCAAGCTGTGTGGTGCAGTCGACACGCCAGAGGGAAGGGATGCCATCCAGAGGGACCTGGACAGGCTTGAGAGGTGGGCCCATGCCAACCTCATGAAATTCAACAAAGCCAAGTGCAAGGTCCTGCACCTGGGTCGGAGCAATCCCAAGTACACATACAGGCTGGGCGGAGAATGGCTTGAGAGTAGCCCTGAGGAGAGGGACTTGGGGGTGTGTGTTGACGAGAAACTCAACATGAGCCGGCAGTGTGCGCTTGCAGCCCAGAAGGCCAACCGCATCCTGGGCTGCATCAAGAGAAGTGTGGCCAGCAGGTCGAGGGAGGTGATTCTGCCCCTCTACTCTGCTCTCGTGAGACCTCACCTGGAGTATTGTGTCCAGTTCTGGGGCCCCCAACACAAGAAGGATGTGGAGCTGTTGGAGCGGGTCCAGAGGAGGGCCACGAGGATGATCAGAGGGCTGGAGCACCTCCCCTACGAGGACAGGCTGAGAGAGTTGGGACTCTTCAGCCTGGAGAAGAGAAGGCTGCGGGGGGACCTGATAGCAGCCTTCCAGTACCTGAAGGGGGCCTACAGGAAAGCTGGGGAGGGGCTTTTTACAAGGATAGATAATGACAGAACAAGGGGTAATGGTTATAAACTGGAAGAGGGTAGATTTAGACTGGATATAAGGAAGAAATTCTTCACTGTGAGGGTGGTGAGACACTGGAACAGGTTGCCCAGGGAAGTCGTTGATGCTCCCTCCCTGGAAGTATTCAAAGCCAGGCTGGATGGGGCTTTGGGCAACCTGGTCTAGTGGGAGGTGTCCTTGCCCATGGCAGGGGGGTTGGAACAAGATGATCTCTAAGGTCCCTTCCAACCTGAACCATTCTATGATTCTATGATTCTATGACCTAAGCTTCTCACACCAGGTTTTACTCGTAGAGCAGAAAAAGGTACTAACTTGCTGCCTTTTTTCTTTCAGTGCTTCTCTAAACAGAAGAGTTAGTTAATGGCTTAAATTTAACTAACTGTAATTAAAGAAAAAATCCTCTGTCTAACGTCTAAACCCCTACTCCAAAGTGATCAGTTTGATTTGAACTACTTTAAAAACCTATAAAATTTGTGATTATTACTTTAAATTAATTTATACAAATGTAAATGGTTACATTTAAACATTAATACAGGCTGTGTATACCCAAGTTTGCATCGTAATATGAAAATCCATTTTATGGTAACAAATTGCCAAAGAGTCTTTAGTTGTTTATGTCCTTAGATACATGTGCCTCATGCTCACCAGTGCCAACAGCCCCGAAGATGGATGTCTTGGCCCTGTAGGAATTCACATTGCCCATTCACTCCCTTTCTACTCCCAACATTTTTCTTACAAATTTATTTGCTGCTTTAAAAACACACGAGATGAACGTGGTCATATTGAGAAAAACAAAGAAAAAGAATAGCCCCACAGCTTTTCATGGAATTATAGAATGGCCAAGGTTGGAAGGGACCTTAAAGATCATCCAGTTCCAACCCCTCTGCTGTGGACAGGGTTGCCAACCACTAGATTATGCTACCCAGGGCCCCAGTCCAACCTGGCCTTGAGCACCCCCAGGGATCCACAGCTTCTCTGGGCTGCTGTGCCAGGGCCTCATCAGTGGCAGTTTTTTCCACCAAAAAAGCTCATTTCCACATGTAACCCAACCACACCACGCTAGCAGCTGAGGGCAACCTCTCTGTATGAACATTTCTCAGACACTTGCCTTCGCCATGGTTGCTTGTATGCAGGCTTCCAGCAGATGGAAGGAGGTGGGCACCAGGCTTTCAGATACTAAGGGAGAGGCCCAGCAGCACTAAAGGCAGTGCAGTGTACACTGACGGGTCTGCTGTGTGAAGTGCTCCCATCACAGTAATCTCCTTACAGTGGAAGTTGCACCCTTCCCACTGAGCACGGCGTGTTGTGGATGTTATGTCTGAGCATAGCATGGATCTATGTGCTTCCCACAAAGACATAGCAGAGAGACTTACCTCTGCCCTCTCCTCAGCTTCGGGGCTTTCACAGGAGCACAGTCCTTGCAGGTCTCTTGGCAGCATGTCCATTCCTCTCGTGCCTACGAGACCAAAGACATTTTATTGCTCGTTGGAGAATATGCACGCCCTAGAGGTTGCTGTGCCTTGCTTGTGTCCATTTCTACCACAACCATTTCCACTATGGTCCTGTCCCATCCCATCCCATACTGGGTAGAAGCTGACGGATTTTCTGTCCTTTTTTGTGCATCCCAAAGAAAGGGCAACTAAAAGGATCTAGGAGCCTGGGACCATCCTGTTAGTGAACACCACTCATTTGCCAGCCAGGCTGGAGCCACCACTATTTGTTGTGTGAGGTCAGGTGGCAGTCACATCTACAGGCCAAGGTGCAGGCAGCCTGTGAGTCCCATCTGGAGGAAGAACCTCTACAATGTTATTTCTCTGTCAAGATTAAGGCTTGAAGAAGCTGAGAGTAACTCACTTCCCACATGCTGAGCTGTGGTAGCCCACAAAGTCAACAGGTAACCTCCTGTGAGTTTAAAGACTGCATTTAAATGTGTGGTAGTGCAGAATAAGAGAATGGAAGATTTCATTCCTTCTTGTGCCCTCAGCATTCTGGAGGAGTCCATAAAGTGGTCTAATTCTGTGACTTCACCATGGGACACATCACTGTTATGACGCCCCTGAAGTGTTGCTGCTTTGGAAATGGTGCTGCAGGAACCGCTAGTTTATTCTGCAGAATAAACTATATTTATTCTTTTTTTTTTTCTTTCCCCTCCCCCCCCCTCCTTTTATTCTTTCTTTCTTCTTCTTCTTTTCCCTCCTTTTCTGCTGACTATTTGTTTATTTATTTCTGGATCACTTCTTTGATAGCCTTATTCATGCTGTGCAGTCTGGGCTAATCAGAGGCCAAAGGGATGCTCTTAATGTCTGTAGAGCATTTTGGCATAGTGGGGCTCAGATTCTCTACTAATATCCGCACCTCGGAGAATATACTCTCTTGCTGTACAAGTGGAAATGTAAAACAGTTGTCTACCCTTTTTTTACTTACTTTACTGAAGGACCTCTTACTACTCAGAACCCAATGCATTGTTTTCTGCAGTACATTTGGACTCATCAGACCTTCAGCATTTGGTCCTTGTGTGGATGCCTCTATTGCTGTTTTTGCATTAGCAAGCAGCTGTGCAGTAGGAGTGTGGGTCAGAGTACAGCAGCAGTTGATGCTGCAATATGTGTCTATATTGCAAATATTTCCAGGACTCAATGTCAGGCTAGATTTAGACTGATTCCCTGGATGAATGTTACCACAATACCTGAAGGACTAATACTTGATTTGAATATTTGTGTTTCCACTGGGGTTTGGCAAGTACTGTTTCATGTGTCCCTGGAGAAGAATTTCTGGTTTGACTCTAGCAGGACTCTCTCTTGTGACTCAACAATGTCATCACATGCTGTGAATCACTTCCCATTTGAGCCAGTCATTAAGTGTGGCTGAGGGAAGAGGTATGAATTCACTAAAAATCTTGCTATTGTTCTCAGCCAAAATGCTAATGTATATGCAGCCTATGCACACAAAGTAACCTCGATGATGTAACCTGGTGACCTGGATGCTAAAGAGAAATGTGTGTTGCCTAATTTCACATGTTTGCTATGACTAACGTTCTGCAAAATCCTTCGTAGACACTGGGATTGACTTAATTGTCCACCTATAACCTATATGACGCATTGACATGGCAAGACACAAAAGATTAAAAAGAGCATTACAGCAGAAATACAAGTACTTAACCAAGGAAAAAAAAAGTCCAAGGTCTCAGAACTAATGTACATACATAAGAAAAGGATAGATTTCCTGCAAATCTCGCAGACTCACAAATACTTTAAACCTCTGTAGACTTCACTCTACATTCTGTATTTGATGACAGGCCACAGTGTAGACCTCTGACATGATCTGCATGAAGGACAGGGCAGCTTGGAAATTACTCTTGGAATAAAGAAAAGTCTGAAGCATGTTCACATCCATTGACACACTGAAATGGCTGCACATTGTACCTGTTCATGCTGCCATTAGCACTGCTAAAGTTTTGCATCTCTCATCGTCTGCACAGTAAAGATGGAATAACTCAACCAGAACAGTTGCAGGGCAGCTCCATCAGCACTATTGGGGCTCAGTGGCTTTTCATCCACCTCTGTGCATGCTAGCTCCAGTTCTGTGTAGCACTATGCTGAGTTATTTGTTTCCTTTTATGTGCTGTTGATTTCAGCTGTGAATAGGGTTTGATGGATGACAGAAATTTAACAATAAAGAGGACTGGACAATACAGCAGGAATGAAGCTGAGCTAACAGTCTTTTTCCTTAAGAGATGTACCCATGCAAACTTGAAAGAGAAATCAAGGTGCAGATAATGAGAAAGAATTTGGGCTGGGCTGTCAGCTAACCTGCATAAGCCAGGAGAGAAAGCAGCAGATGTTGTCAAGGAGGATGACGTTCAAGTCTAAGAGGCAGTTCTTGGTGGTACAGTTGGCAGCAAAAGTGCACAGTATGACTGAGAACAGAAATACTGCTAAGAGATCTGAAAACCCCTGTGTGCAGTCAGTCATTGCTCCTAACAACCAAAGGGAGATTTGGTGTTGGAATTACAGTTCTCCGTGGCCAGGACTGTGGCTGTGTGGGAAGCACCTCTGCCCTGGTTAGCAGTGGCCTGGGTACACGCATCTCAGGAGGGCTAGCCAAATTGCCTTCTGTCTGTCAGACCCTTTGGGTTTCTGCCCTACTTCTAGAGGGCGTGGAGAAAGAAAGGAAGATGGAATTCAGCTACTAAAGCATGTGAAATTACAGCAGGGGCCAACAACTCTTCTAGAGAATGTATGAGTCAAGAAATGCAAAAACCCAAGTAAACAAAACCCAGCCAACCAAACAAAAAAACTCCAGTCAAACCAAACCAAATCAAACCAAACAACCAACCAACAAAAAAAGCAACCAAAACTACCGGAAACCACGGATTTAAGGTCTTAATTTTGCTGTTCATTTTAGCACCAGAGTGCTCTGTGCTGTGCTCTCAGAGTACAGACTCCACTGCTGTGCTTTGAAGCTGGTAGGAGACAAGTCCCAGCCCTGTCCCATACAACCACTAACTCAGGGGTAGGCTGTGTCCATCCAAAATCTGGCAGCCTCCATCTTCTTGCTGAAGAAACAAATCAACGCTTGGCGCAGGGCATAAAGAGGCAAGTTGTAGCATAAGAGCAGCTGATCAGGGAATATATTTAGGATGGAGATTTGTCTCCTCAAGGGAAAAGGTAGAAAAAGCACTTACAAGTATTCAACAGGAAAACTCCTACAGTGACTGAACCATACTAAATCAAGCCTTCTTTTTTCCTGCATTATCTTCATTTATACCTGCTATGAAAGGTTAGGAAGTAGCAGATTTTCACTTCCAAAACAACTGTGGCTGTCTAAGATGTATTATCCTCTTCAGGGTATTTGTGGGATCTGAGAGGGGTTATTAGCAGGAGCAAGGTTAGTCCCTTCCAGTGCCAAGATAGGTTGCACGTATACCAAAAGGACATTTACTCCTCCCAGTGTGGACTTCCCTGTCTCCTGGAGGGAATTGCCATCTCGCCTCTGTTAGCTGGTCTGTTGTTCACCAGAGAGTGCCCTGCCCTTCTTAGATTGGAGGGAAACAGGCCAGCTCCAACCACATAAATCCCAGATCATCTCTAAACGGGGCAATTTGGTCTTGAAGAGGCAAAGGGTGGGATTCATTAGAGCAACTGTTTTCACTTTACTTGAACCACAGGGATTCCTGCTTTTTCCTAGCCTGTTTTCTTTCAGCTAGATACAACTTGTCATTAAAAACTAAGATCAAACGATGTCCTCGTATTGCTTTCTTGGCAGTGTCCAGCTGAGCCTGCAGACAGATGCCATGTTAAACTACGAAGTAGAGTTTGTCACCAGTTATTCCAGTGAATAATAAAAGGTCATTGAGAAAAAAAAAAAAAAAAAGGGAGGGAAAGGGAGAGAAAAGATCCCAGAGACCATCTAGGGAAAAAGATCTTTCAGCAAGAGTGCTGACATTTATTTATTGAACCACAAAACAGCTTAATGGCTTCACAGAATTCCAGAATGGGGGAGGTCACTCACGAGCATGAAGACTAAGATATAATTCAAGTTGTAGAGAAAACTGCTCGTTTATCTGTCTTTTGCACCTAGTTTTCTTTAACATATGCTATGTTCAGGAATTGCATCCTTGCTATATTTTGAAACAGTAGTGAGGAAACTTTCTTACTCTTTCAGATAAGAAAACATAGTAATGAAAATATGCCCTTGAGGGCTCATCTCAATGTGTTAAGAAAATATTTTAGTCTTGGTTTCCATAGAGTCTTCAGTCGTAGCAAAACTGCTATGGAGATTACTGTAGGTGCTGTTTCCCTTACAATGTGACTGTTTCTCTGATAGCAATTGTCTGAAGATCACAAGCTCATTTAATCTGTTTTTCCACATTTGATAGTGGTTTTATTCACTGGAGTGAATGCACACGCTGTAGAGCTAATGGCATGATCTATTTTGTTATTTGCATATTTCTCTTCCAAACGATGTTTGTTCGTTTGTTTTCCCCAGATTTTATTGTCTGGTATATTTTGGACTTACACACAAATAAACAAATAAGGCAAAAATTTCCCTACTAAGGTTAATAGGAGGGAAGTCACACCTAAGGAAATCCCATTAGAAAGTAGCCTCGACTGGTGTCATTCCTCCAAGAGTGCTGGTGGGTCATGACCACACCAGGAGCACTGTGCTGCACTTTTACAGAGAACTGATGTCAGAGGCTCAATAGCCAAGTTCATACGCATGCTTCAGTTGGAATTGTAGTTAGGGGCCATTTTGTTAATCCCCTAAACAGATGTGCATTAGTAGTTGCAGGTAGTAGTTAAAGACATTATTAGTTCAGGCTAGCGATACTCCTGTGTGGCTTTAGCATACTGAGAAATGTGGGAAGTGATGGCAGCTTGGGAGAGTTGCTATAGCTTAAGCCATTAGCTGCAAGGTCATACAACACCGTTCTCAAATTTTAATCCTTATTTTAAGGATTATTTTAAGGATCCCTAGTTTTAACTAGGAATTTCTGCCTACCAATATAATTTCTGGTGACCAACACTGGTGAACCCATTGCTAACATGAATTGACTCAACTAACGTGTTCACTTTGTGCACGTGTTTCTTACAGATTCCACTCTGTGGGCAAAATTCTTCCAAGTTAGTTGCAGTAGCATAAAATAGCTGGCAGTGTACTATAAAGCTTACCATTTCTGCTGTGAGGCAAGCATAAAGCCCTCACAGCCATAATCTACTCTTTTTTTCAATGAAACCTTAAGTATAGACCAGACCTAGGGTTAAAGCTATTCTAAGAGAAGAGATTGTAGTGTTGTTTAGAAAATTGCCTCTAATCTCAGCCTTCTTGTTCATGGTGAATAGCCTATGATGAAACTGAGAGAGAAGCACTGAAATTTCTAGAGGAAATAAGCTAAAACTCTGACATGAATTGGGAGGCATGAATAAGGGAAAAACTGAGGATTTGTTCTCCTACTCATAATAATTTGCCTTAAGTACATTCTCTCATGTGGGAATGCCAGGCAAAAAGTGTCCTATTACTAAGACAGCAGATATCCTCCTAACTTCGTCCAGTGTTAGTTCTTGTATGTGGAAGCTGTGCAGAAGAACAATGAATTCATTGCCTTGCACAAGGGTTTAAAATAGCAGGAATGTTACAAGGGGAAGCAGAAGTGATTCATGCAAATTTTTTTTAATCACATCTTAAACTCAGTTGCAGAGTGAAATCATGTCCAGGCGGACTCCTAGTGCTGTTGATGCAATACAGGCAGCAGGAGCAAATGGGTTGGAAAGATAATCTGCTACTGATAACCATGCTTTACTGGGAGGAAAAAAACAAATCATCACTCACACAAGCGGTGCTGGGAGCGCGTGTCTATGATGCAGTGAGGGAGACAAATTGCTTGTGGTGCTCATTTCACTGCATCTTCCTAAGGGGTTTCTTGCCCCTGAGTAATGCATGTGTGTAAATATCGGAAAGATGAGTGTCTAACCCTCTCATCAGAGCCAAGCGAGAGGAATGAAGAACCATGTTCAATTTGCTTAGCTGCAAAGTGGGCCAGTTTATCCACTGTCTTTGTTGCACTTTGCTGCCCGCACTGGAGCAAATGAGGCTCATCTTCATGGCCCTGTCTGTTGCCTGACGTTAGACCCACAGCCATGTGTACCAACAGCTGTGGGAGGGCTCCACACATATCCAGAAGACGCTATGGATGCTTCCCCAAGTGTCAAAAGTGATATGTATCCACTCAAGGCTAATTCCCTCTTTGGTGACCTTTAATGGCAGATAAGGCATTCCCCAGCAGCGGACACCACTCTGAAGTAAGTGACCTTGTGTTCACAGTGCAGTTGGTGGGGATGGGAGGACAGTGATCCCCAATTTTCAATAAACTATGTCTTTAGATGACATTTCCAATTATGCTTTTCTGGTTTTCCCTTTTGAGAGCAACCTGTCTGGCTACACAGGGTAGATCCTCACATGTGTCAGACTGCATTACTTTGGAGGAGGACAGACGGTCATACTCCACTGACATTTGGCTGCAGGTAATAGAGTGTATATGAGAGAACCTCTCACTATCAATTTTTCTGTTACACCTCACGGGCTCCTTCAGTGTGACATTTTGGATCTGGTTCGCATTTGGAGGTGTGACAGAGGTGGCTGGTTTGCTGAAGACATAGTAGAAATGATTGGACTGCACACATGCTACCGGAGTACAATTCTGACTTACACTCTATAACAGCCACCTGATTAATTTAGGAATAACCAGGTATAGTCAATTCTGAGAAAAATCCTTCCACCCTGCTAAAAAGCCATGGTACATGATCTTCACAGTTAACCCAAGAGCTAAGCAAATAAAACAAGGTGATTTTGCTGCATAAACCCTTGAAGGAGTTCTTCAGACCTTGGCAAGGCGATAGCACGACCCCCAGGAAGACCAAGGTTGGGCTCACCTTCCTGATATGATTGTGGTTGTTGAGGGACAAACTGCAGTGCAATGGATGTAGCCCAAACTATCCGAATCGTCCTGATGTTTGACCTCCATTTTTGAATGTGTTTGTGTTAGGATTGTAATGTTAGTTGCTTTGAAGAAATGTGCAAGTGTTCTATAGACAACTTTGCATCAACCTTTTATTGCAAAGCTAAAACTGCCATTTTTGCTTGGCAGATGATGGATTAATTCATGCTTTTTTATTCTTCTGTTGTGATCAAGACTGATGAAATAAATCTGTTTTTATTCTATACACATGCTAGAGAAAATACTGTAAATTCTGCAATTGCAGAGTCAGATCTTGCTCTTCCCTAGACACATGCGTGAGAGCTGAGAGGTGCAAGTGGTCTTCTGTTACCATGGCATGAGCCATGTCACCACTGGAAAGCTGTGCAATCCAGAAGGTTGGGTCTGCTTGGGACAGATATTTGGCTCACTTGAGACTGATGACAGATCTGTTTTCTGTGAGAGGAGACCCATAGCACTGAACAGGGTTTATACCTTTATAGCCAAGTTAAAATCACTGCTTTATGAAAGGCTAACTTAATCTGATTTTTAACAAAAGGAGATCAAAGATCCAGATGTCCACGGACAAAGACACCTGTCTTCACCTCAGCTTAGCTGAGCTGTATGGCAATTAGCTTCAGTTATTTCAGAGACAGTAAGTTAGAGCTCGGTTAGAGAAGATGCATCAGGCTCTGGCCACTGTGGATGTTTGGCAGTCTTAGGAAATGACATATAATTAGGAAAAATTATAATGTTTGCTTTCAAAATACTGTTTGTTTTCCCCAAAAAAGCAAATTGCCAGGCAAACATAATACCCACATAAGGTATATCTTTCTCAGCTACTCACATACCACCTCCTCAGGCTTAAAATAGGTAGTGAAATGTTTCATTTTCTAGCCACAACATTCAAAAGAGGCATAATTTGCCCGTCAAAACTTCTGTGATGTTTCTTATCCAAGCCATATGCTTGAAAGAGTTCAATAAAGGATTGCTAGACTCTCTAACAGAGGAGAAGATAAAGTGCTTTGAAAGCAAAAGCCAAACTGAAAAGAAAATAAATTATGATATTGTATCAGGATACTGTGCTACTTTGCACCTGAAAGGCTTAACATTTAAGAGAAGGTCACAGTTAGCGTGTGATGTTGAGTGATGCCACATCAATCACCTTACAGTCGATACTTAGAGCGTTATGAGATGTATAACAAGCTCCATTTCATGAGTACTTTTTGAATCCTGCTGTATAGGCTAACTGGATGCAATTTTCCAGGCTGTCTCACACTTCATGGATAAAGTAAAGAAAGCTTTCTGAAACATGATACCTGGATTCTGCCTGGCAGTCCCATCAAACCTTCATGGCAGTAAATGTGACTGCAGACAAAAGATGCTCTTTTGCTGGGTGCTTAGTGATGAACACAGGCCAGCCATGGATTCCCAAGTGTCTTGGACCCAGGCTTTGTCCTCTCCCATGACTTTACAGTCACAATGTGTGCTCCTTAAAGCAAACCTGGTTGATGCAATGCAAAGACTCTTGACTCTCGTGTCTGCGGGTTGATAAACACGACTCTTCAAGGGTATAAAAAGCAGCTATGGCATGATCCATAGTCAATAAGAAAATGCTGGTTGGATTCTGCAGACTTGTGGAAATTACTAACTCATTTCTGCTTTCTTTCTCACCTGTTCATCTGTCCCATCATCTGCATTGGCTAAGCCTGAAATTCAAAACATTCTTGAGGCAATGAAAGTCTTTAAGGACTTGCATTCCCCAGTGCATCAAAAACCAACCAAGGCTGATGCTTCATCTTAGGTAGCTACATTAGCATTTACATTTTGGAAGCCACATTAATTATAGCGCTCTTATAATGTGCTGGGGCTTCCTTGCCTCATGAGAGTGTTGATCTGCACAGACACTGCTGCATGCAGAGCGAGTGTGAATGGGCAGCTCTGTGGGAGCAGGAGCCCTGAGCCTCACTGGAGATGTGCTGAGGCAGCAGAGAAAGCCAACTTCCTACAAAAATACTGTGTAGTGTATGTGCCTCTCCCTTCATCTGACTTATTCTTTATCAGAGGTCTGGAGCACCTGCCCT
Source organism: Penelope pileata (assembly GCA_013396635.1). NCBI lineage: Eukaryota > Metazoa > Chordata > Aves > Galliformes > Cracidae > Penelope > Penelope pileata. Next base: position 82,299 of record WBMW01005645.1, on the reverse strand, counting down.
ACAAGGACAGACTGAGGGAGATGGGCTTGTTCAGCCTGGAGAAGAGAAGGCTGTGGGGAGACCTCATTGTAGCCTTCCAGTATTTAAAAGGAGATTATAAACAGGAGGGAAACCAACTTTTCACAAGGGTAGACAGTGATACAACAAGGGGGAATGGCTTTAAGCTGAAGAAGGGAAGGTTTACATTAGACATCAGGGGGAAGTTCTTTACCAAGAGAGTGGTGAGGTGCTGGCACAGGCTGCCCAGAGAGGTTGTGGATGCCTCAACCCTGGACATATTCAAGACCAGGTTGGATGGGGTCCTGGACAACCTGATCTAGTACCAGATCTGGAGGTTGGTGGCCCTGCCTGCGGCACGGGGGTTGGAACCTGATGATCCTTGGGGTCCCTTCCAACCTGGGCCGTTCTATGATTCTGTGATTCTACTCCTTTGGTTCCTTCCACTCCTCCCTTGTGAAAGAAGCACAGAGATTGAGGAGTTTTGATAAAGTATCTTCCCAAGAGAATTAGCTATCTTGTTGAGAAAAAGCAATGTGCAGCCTGCACCAGACTGCCGATAAACATCTTTCACAGCTTTCGTCTTGACAATAAGCCCATAACACCACTGGAACTGAGCATGAAGAGAGCATAAAATTACATCAGGGCTTGAATTAACATTCACATTACCTGTAACTTGAATACTTATTGCTTCTGTGCCTGAGTTATTACTTACTTTTATATGATTTTAAACTGTAACATTTTAAAGAGGCAGCTTGTTCTGCAGAAAGACTCCAGCTCTGAATACAAGCAAAGGCCAGGAAATTTCAAAAGGTTTAAGACTAAGCCCCCAAATGTCACACTGCGCATTCAGAACTTTCCTGTCTGCAAAACTGGGGCTGAAATACAGCAAGATGAGTTTCTTGTGGATTTTCTTATATTGCCATATTCAGCAAGTATTAGAAGGCCTCTGTTTGAAAAAGTCACTGTACTTTTTTGTCAGGTCCTGCCTGCAATGTGAAATTGTGGAGACATAATGAAAAGATGATAGGTGTTTTTTTTTTTTTCTTTAAATGACAGCCAGATGACCTGATCCTCAGCAGCTCTCTGTGAGGAGTTCAGTCTGAGTTTAAATTAAGCTTGAAACTGCTTCTTCCTTTATTCAGACTGTTCAACTCTCTTCACAACCTGCTGAGTAATGGGCAAAAATAACTGCTGCGCTTAATTTATTTTAACTACTCAGGTATGTTGTTTGTATTCTCCACATTCTGTTTCTAAGAACAGTAGCCAGTGGTCTCCTGGTTCAGTTAAAGACTGTGTCTAGGAGCACAGAGAACACCCCACTGGACCAGAGTGGAGGTGAGGATTTGTACAAGGGCAGCACCTGAGCCTGACCTGTGTCTGCACACCTTCCCCGTTTGTCCTCCAGCAACCACAGGCAGTAGGATCGGACTGCCATTGGGCACATCTCCGCCTTGTCCTTTTAATTTATTTTTGGATCTTTTGTCTCTTAGTTTGTCTAACTTAGATACATTGTTCTCTGTTTTATTTATTTTTCCTGTGTAACACCAGTCAGCTACCTGGTAGGTGAGTCCCATGGTTAGCACTGCCAGTTCAGGAACCTCTAAAGAGGCCCTACAATGGACCTGTGTACTGCCACAAGTCATGATCTCCTAACCATCATAGCAGCATATCTGAACGTCCAAGGCATGGTGACAGAAGGGTTGAACGCTTAGGAATACTAAACATTAACAGTTTGAATTTCAGGCCTCCTTAAAAGAACCTCACTTGGTATTCAGAGGCATTCAAAGTAGTCATAACTTTCAGGAATTTTAGCCCTTAGCAATGTTTGTTGCAAGGAAAGGATCAGCAGAATGTGTTCACATTCACTGCAGATGCCCTGTTTAATAAGGAATTAGGTTAGCAAAGAAAGACAGATGGCAAGAGCAGAGACGACAGTTTGGGACCCAAGGCCTAATGCAGCGCTGACAGAGCTAAGCTGCATGGCCGCTGAAGTCAATGAGATGTTCACATGTTTGTGTCAGGGCTGAATTTACTTCTCTGTCTTTAGCAGAAAAAGGTGAATACTTGAATTCAGATGGAATTTATTTGTTTGGAAAACAGTGATGGTCATATGAAATATTCAGTGCTTCCCTAAAGCCTACGCTTTAAAACCTAATAGCTTTTATGAGCAGAGATATTTTATGCAGCAAGCACAACACAAATAGCATTGAGAGACAGTGCCTGGCCTAAGGCTTTGTATGTAGATAATGGAAATAAACAGATGGAGACACAAGCAGAGCCTTGTTCAGTGCAACTCAAGTGGAATGGGACTGTGAATCACTGTTCCCTGAATCTGAACTCAGCTCTCTGAGTTTTTGATTTCTGCAAGAGTTCCTGTTGGGTGCTGAACCCTGCTTAGAATTATAATGGGAAGCATATTCATCCTCTAAATAAACATCTGGGGAGGGAGCTCTGCAGGCTAGCGTTTCCCCATTTCTCTTTCCCAGAAAAGGAACCCAGAGCTTCCTTTTTCTTTTTCCCTTCCCTTCCCTTCCCTTCCCTTCCCTTCCCTTCCCTTCCCTT
>WBMW01005645.1:66361-79731 GCA_013396635.1 Penelope pileata | reverse complement strand
CCTTCCCTAACCTTCCCTAACCTTCCCTTCCCTTTCCTTCCCTTCCCTAACCATCCTGCACCTTCCCTTCCCTAACCTGCCCTTCCCTAACCTTCCCTAACCTTCCCAAACCTTCCCTTCCTTTCTTGCCAAATGGTTCCTGATTTGTAGTTTGTTATTTTATTGTGCCTATAAAAAGTAAAGTAGATCATATTCTGATAAGATAACTCTGTTTGCTGCTGTGCAATGACATCTCTGGCTGCCATGGCTTGAGGCATGCTGGCTGCCCTGCCTACCTCTGTCAGATTGCTCCTGCCAGAAATCAGCAGCTCAGGCAATCCTCCCTGGACAGCTGTGTTAGCTGAGAATGAGTTACCAGAAGGTTGTGGAAAGCAGAGAAGGGAAAGACAACAAGAAAGGAGCACATAGCATTTGTGTTCCTGTGGTTTTTTTTTGCCGTCCAAAATGCATCCTTCTGGGCTGATGGCTTTTCTGTTTGGGACTCGTCCTCAGTGCAAACAAAACTGCACATTTGGTGATAGTGAGGAGCCACTTCAGCCTTGGAAAATGTGTGTTTCTAAGGAACTGGTTGGACTCCCACAATGCAGGCAGATGCTTCACTTCCTTCCACATCAGTTCCTCATTTTGTATGTAGCAGTAATAGCCCTTCTCTGCCTCAATGGGATGCTGCAACATGTTGTTGCATGAAGGGTTTTGAAGTGCTCAAATACAGCAGCATTTGGGACTGGGTGGAAACATTATTATCTTGTCTTTCGTGATAGGTATCTGCTATCTTTGTATGCTATGCAGCCAATCTTTGGGCCTTTCAGAGAGGAAAAATGGAGAAATTTTATTGCTTTCTTAGAAGTTTTTTTTACAGACAAACTGTATTCTATGGCCACAGGAAATTGATCCAGCTCATCTTGCTTCTGACCATAAGGAAAACTTCAGAATATGAATAATTTTAGTGCAAATATTCAAGAGTGTTTTGAAGAGTGTTTTAAACTACTCCGACTCCTATTCTGCAGAACTGTCATAACGCAGTAGCTTTCATGGTAAGCAACCATCTACCTTACACTTAAATAATGAGTTTGCCTTGTCTTAAAATGCGCATTATATATTAAAATATATCTTACAGCCTAAGGTATTAAAGTGTCTTTCACACTTTAGATATTGAAGACCAGTTCCATTCACTTCTTCACTTACTGCCTGGAAGTAATGAGGATTATTCCATAAATACCTCGGTTGGTTGCTAATTCAGTGATGTAACTGACCAAGTCAGTTGCACAAAGCACAGATACAGTAATGTGAGATGCTATCACTTTGCTATTAGCTCTATTAAGTTATCATTGGCTTAGCCATGATTCTTGAGAGAAGTCTAGCTTTGTAGGACATCAGCTGCCAAGTGAGGACTCATACTGTGTACTTATTAGGTTAATTACTTTGCCTAAAACCAAAAATAACAGCCCTCTGGATCCACATACTATTTTTCAGATGTGGTCATCTTCATGATCCTGGCAGTTTTTGATTAAACAGTTTCTGGGAATAGTTCTGGTGTTCTTGTTCACCCTATGACCTCCTCCTCCTTCTCCTGAGTCACTCATTCCAGGAGCACTTCTATATCTAATGCGCCTACTCCTCACCCCCATACGTTTTACCAGGTCTCAGTCCTGTTTAACTGAAGCCTTACATACCTTGCAGCACAGGGTATGTTGCCCTCTAACTTACTGATGTGTTCATTTATGGCACTGCACAAATGACAATTTTGATTCTAATACAGATGAAAGAGGAACCCTGAAAGAAGAGGAACTCAAACTAATGCAAGTGTCACCCTAATGTTGCTTTAATCGATTTGTATGTTCAAAAACTTCAGCAACTGAGCTCTTGCTTCTAAAAACTGGGCACACACAGACATAAGTACGAAAACTTGAAGGTAGGTCAATGAATAGCACATGCAAAATCACGTGTAGCAGGGATTTAAGAAGTAAACCAATGCCAAGTGAAGGGTTTTTTTTTAAAATACATTTTTCATACAGATTTGATACTCAGGCTGAACTCTCTTTACTAGGGGAAAGGAATATGCTGTACATACTAGCTGTGTTGCTGTATTCATTGAATTAGTAACGTGTTTCTTTTGTTCTTTTTTTTTTTTGTACATGGAAAAGCTTTAAAAGATATTCAGGACTTTATGGCAGCAAAATAGACTTTTCTTTCAGAATTAACTTCCCTCTATGGAAAGTAGGTATTTATAATACTAGCATATTGATTTAAATTTATGGCTTTTGTAGGGTAGTACGTACTTCCATGCAGACAACTCTTTAGCTTGTGAATATTTTAAGATCTAGGCCTGCAAGGATTTGCACACACAGATTTATTTTATAACCTGGTCCCAAGAAACTAGTAACAAGACTCCCATTGACTGCAGTGGAGCCAGGACTCAGCTGCTGCTTCCAGAGAGGGTTATACTGCACAGCTGAATGTTTACCAGATTTTTTCAGATGTGGGGTCTGAGGCCAGGTTTCAATATGAGACATCATAAATTTTCCACATTTGTCTTACTATTGCCACATTCTAGGCAAACTTGTGATATACTGACAACAAAAAGGGAATTTTCTGTCTCAGGGATATTCAGATAGGTAGAAATGAAAAACCCAAAGGTAAATATTGACAGAGGATTAACTGTTGAAAATTAAAACAATATTTTCATAAACTCAAGCCTGTATTTTTTGTGTTCGGAGAGGGGTGCATACATGAACATGCCCAAATGCAGACACACATGCATACATGCACACAAGTCAGAACTGCTGTAAGCGTAAGACTTTTTGTGACTATGAGGTCTCAGCCCAGTGCTGAGTCCAGCATAAAGCTAATGCAATCTTCTATTGAAGCCTTCAAGACAAAACTGACAAGGTCTTGGGCTGATCCTGCCCCAACAATGATTCCAGAGAGAGATTATTTTTAAACCCAGGCAGAAATTTGAAGTGAAGTTCACATCTGGAGACCTGAATGCTATCATTTATATTCTGTCTGAAGCTGACCATTAGCCTCAATGTCTGGGAATTTGTCTAGATCAGTTTTGGATCTTCTGTGTTTGAAGTTAATGCTATGGATATGTTTCATGTTTATCTACAGATCTGGTTAGCAGCAGATAAGATGTGGATCTAATCCCCTGTGCAACACAGCCCTGCATGAATAAGGCAGATGGGTCCACACCAAACTGCAGGTACTGGCTCCGCGTTTTCTGGGGAAGCCTGGACCCAGGTCCAGCTCTAAATCATACGCTGTCCCTCGCTGTTGTCCGAAACCCATGCCCTGCTTAGCACTGAAGTTTGGGGTTGGCTTGGCTCCTGATCTTTGTGGCCTGTGCTCCTCTCTGCTCCAAATTAAAGGCACAGCACATCTGTGTTTGGGCTGTGGAAGATTTGACCAAGGAAAAGCTTGCTATAGGCTGCACTACAAAAAGAAGGGGAAAAAAAAAAAGCTAAAACAAGCTTTAGAACATATTTCCCAAGTTTACTTTTGCCTGCTGACTTTTTGTTTTTTGTAGACTGTATGATGTAGTGATTCCTCACAGAAAAGGGGACACCCTGATCTGGAAATGGGATGAAGCTTTCAGAATGGGGACTTGTCAAGCAGACTGGAGTCCTGACCCAACATCACGGAATCAGAGTCATTAAAGTTGGAAAAGACCACTACGATCATTAAGTCCAATCGTCAGTTCAGCATCAGTGCTGCAAAAAGTTGGCTTTTTGTCAACCTGCGATTTACTGTGCTCCTTGCTGCTGTGGGCACACTGAAGTTGAGCTGCTAATTGATGCTCCCAGCTGTGCTGGTAAATGATCGTTGCAGTTAATGCCAGTCAACCATTCTCATGTTTTCCCCTTTTCCTCCCACACAGGGCCACCAGTACATCCTGCTCCTCCTTGCCTGCTGAGTTGCCTCCATCACAGTGGAGCTGGTGGATGTCTGCCATGCCTTGTCCAATTTGCACGACGCTGACCTCCACTGCCAGGCCCAGAATAGGAATGCAAGTATGTGGAGTTACAAGGAATCACCCATTTTACAGTCCGTTCTGGGGAGTGCTGATGGCACTTGGTTTTAGCAGAGAGCAAATCCTGAGCCCTCCTTGTGCCAGGTCTGATTTTCTAATCTATGCTCTTCATGTGACTCATCAGCACATGGGTCTTGAATTATCTTGCAGTGGTATTAACACTCATCCGGCATCATACACTTGTATGGACAAAGTGTAATTTTACCTCTACCTTTTTTTTAAAAAAAAAAAAAATTATTTTTTATTTTTCAATTTTATTCAAGAGGGGATTTCTTCTTAAGGACAAAATGGATAGAGCAAGCAACTCTCAGTAACTCCAGTATAATCAGTATTAGCTATCCAGACTGGAACAGGCAGAAGCCACCAGAGCTGCTCTACGAGAGACAGTCCTTACAGACACCAACCACTGCTGCCACTGCTACCACAAGGTGCTCAGCGTTTCTAACAAGAAAGCCATCCAGCCAGAAAAATTGAGGGGAAGAGCTCAGGTGGCTTGTCTAAGGAATGACTGTCTCTGAGCAGTGTCCACATCTGAAGAGCTTTCAGCTGTGTCTTTCTCCGCAGAAAGTATCTTTCTGGACACTCTCACCTCTTATCCCTCTCTGAGGGGCTAGGGCATCTTGCATAATCACTAAGCACAAACATCTTCCTGCCTCTTCTTTGCCTCCAGTCTCTTGGCTTGAGTTTTCCTCTCTTCATGCAGTGAATGTGAGAAAGGGAAGGGTTGTTTTGGGTTCAGGCGTTGTATTTGGCTTGAAGTCAATTTTCCTGCAGATACCAGTATTCCCTGGATTTTCACAATATGCAGATGACACTGGAAGGACAATCTGTGCCCAGGCTACCCTGGACACAAATGAGCCCAGCATTCCCCATCACTTGTTTGCTCTTGAGAACGTTTAGCATGAAGAGGATGGCAGTCTCCATATGCATGGCAATGGACACTAGAACAGAGTCTTCCTTTCTGGTGATAGCATGGAGATGGATGAGACCCCTGGTGTGCAGCAGGGTGCAGAGGGGCTGTGCAAACGTGTGTGGGAAGGGAGAGAGGCATCAGGCAGGAGTGGGGGGAAAGCTGTGCATGCTGAGCAGAGGAAGGAGCATCATCCAGCACTGACAGCGTACAGCTGTTCCCCAAGGCGAGCTCTCCATTATCACACACACTTGACTGGAAATTGTAGTGTCAGCCCTCCAGCAAGGAGTGTTGTGCTAGCTGCAGCCAAGTGAATTTTCCCCTTGAATCCAAACAGAAAAGTTTTTGGAAAAAAATGAGCTCTGAGAGAATGAAATTGTCTTGAGCTCCACTCAGAATTTTGGATGAAAACGAGTTGGAGGGAATGTTCAGATAATGCCCAGCCAATTTTTTTAATGTATTCCANCAACAACAACAAAAAAAAAGCAGCTTTGTTTTTGAACAAATAATCAATCCAGAAAGTTTCAGTTTGGGTTCTGCATGTCAGAATTCCCTGCTTTGTTTTTGATTGTTTATTGTCACCAGTGAATCAGAACTGTTCTATTTACCCTGCTCCGATGCTGACAGTGCTCCCAGGCTCCTCCAGATAAACGAACACACAGCAATAAGCTTTTATCTCCCTCCCTGCCCAGCCCCATCGTGGCTGGCCGTGCTCTGTAGAGATGACATACAGTTGGCTTCCAAGCCTGCTGATAGGGGAGGGCTAAGGAAGGTATCTCAGCAAAACTGAGGTCTTGGGAGAAAAACTCTTAGCTGCAAAGAAAACAAGACCTTCACCACTGTAAGTCAATGGGATGATATGGGCGGATCCATTGAAGTATATAGGACCATTCATATCACTGAATGTAAGCAAATGGCTGGTTCTTTTCTATTAGAGATAACATCATTCCTAGGTATTCAAAGACTGTAGCTGGGATGTGTTTTTCTCCAGCTTATGTTACAGAACTGTTTTTGGGAAGCGTCCTTTATTTCTGCTGGACTTTTATTCTCACCTAGCTGAGAAACATGCCTCTCAGCAACCTGAATCACCATGATTCACTAACCTAATAGCTTCTTACTGAAAAATTTCCTTAGCTTTTCTGTTAGCTCCTTTGGCCTAACTTAGCTTGACATAGTTGTTTGTACCTGAAAATGACTGACCAGATAAGACTGGAACTTGTCAGGGAGAGAAGTGCTGTCGCAGTGGGTAGTACTGGTATTCAACCCCTTTTAACCTATAGGAAGACACTTCCAGATGCTGGATGAGAGAAAACAGTTGCTTTCCTTTTATTTCTACTTTCCATTATAGATTTTAAATACTCTGAACACTGCCTACAGCTTTCAGCCTGGACGTTTCTTCTACAGGAGCTGCAGAGGACAAAGACAGACAGGCTAAAGCCTCCATGTTGGGTCCTGGATTTATATTTGGTGACTGTTTGGCACATTGTGGAGTTAAGTCCATAAAGTGTTTCCAGCTCTAAATCCTGACGTATAGAATAACTGAAGAAAACAGTGTGCAATGTTCCAGCACCTTCTCCACGTGTCTTACTGTCACTTACTTAACAACAGTGCTTAAGAGTCACATCTGAAGTCTTTTAAATGCTGCAGAAAAGGAGACCCAGAGTATCACAGCTCTGCAGGGCTTGCTCCTGCAGCTAGAACATGCACTTTACAGGTTTCCTCCTCAGCAAAGAAGCCCAGAAATTACAGTTTCTCTTATTATTTTTTTTAATAATAGCTATGACTCTCTGCAAGTTGCTTGACTTTGTTCTCGGTGTGCAGCTCTGCAAATGTTTACCACACTGACTGTTTAACAGCTCCATCACTTTACCCCATCTCCCTGCTAACTTAGCCATATCTAATGACATAAAATTGCTCAAATCAGTCAGCAGATGGAAACATTTATTCCATTGCACGAACAATTTGTCTATGAACTCCGGTTTTTCTGGTTGTAAAAATGCTTCCATGACTTTGCATGGCATGGTAAGAAGAAACATGTAACAAAAGCTGAACAGCACAGTGAAGTGCTTAAAAGATTGTCAGGGCTATGCAATCTATATACAGCATGCTCCAGTGAAATGTAAATGACCAAGTTCTCCCGCTGTTATTAAACAGCATCCTTCCATTGAAGTCACAGGATGCCTAAGACCACAATGTAGTGATGTCTAGAGGAAAGCACACTGGCTAAAGAGCAGTACAGTCGTTTTAGCATGGGGCTATGCTCAGGTGAATAGACAGTCTCTTTCTCAGCAGGGCTAATTACCTTAATCAACACACGCCCCTTCCCCCCAAAACCTACCATATTGCTTCCAGTGCTGGAGCAGACTCATCTATAGCTGGAGGGAATCTGTAGCCAGTGATGCATTATGGAAATACTCAGAAAAGAAAGCTGAACTGGTTTGTCATGTCTGCAAAGGTGACCCAATTTTGAGCCCGTTTCCTCTGGGCACAAGTCCTTTTTTCCTCCACCTGTTCCTCTCCATTCTCCCACCTACAAGCAACGAAGCATGCTGCTGCTATTCTCTTTTTTTCCATAACCATGGCAAATCTCTCATTTCCAGAAAATGCCTGACTGCTGTGAAAGGCTAGTTTTGATTGCAACAAAGCATGTTTTCTGGTTTAGCAGTGCTGTTGTATGCAGAATGTCTCCGAGAAATGAATAGCAAGAGGACATTTCGTGATGTGTGCCCAACGTATGCCCTGTATACTTGCAGCCTTGCGGCAGACACTGACAGACTCATCGTCACAGCAGTGAGAGGCAGGGTAGTGATAATTATCCTAAAATATAAGTACATATGGTAAAATATACTAAAATCTTAGTAAAACTGAGATGATAAAGCTTGGAACCACAAAATTAGTTAGGCGCTTACATTTCCTACCATAGTCCAGGGGACTGTGTTGTTTCTACATACCTTTGTAGATCTGGAGAAGAGGGACTTTATGTGAGGTCATGCTGAACCCTGTGGAGCAGCAGCAGCTGGAAATTACTTTTCCCAGGACCTGGACCAGCACTTCCACTGCTGCTCGGTAAGTCCAGAGAGTTTATTGGCGTGGGAGGAGCTGCTGCGTATAACAGGCTGGAGCCAATTTCATTTCTAAGACAGCTGAGTCTCTAGGCTTGCAGGCCAGTGTCTGTGCAAGAACACACCTGCTCCCTCCCGCTGATTTTCAGTGACCCAGTGTCTCTGCCACTGGACCATTCCCCCTCTTCTCTTTTGGATTGTGTGCTGGGAAATTCCCTCCTCCAAGTGTGATACAGAAACTCCTGTTTCTATTCACATATCTCCCTCCTCACCTCATCTGGGAAGGGGGCTAACATTGCCTAGACACTTCTGATGAAGAAACAGGTCATTTTTCTACCATGAGTAAAAGTGGATGGTCACTTAAAATTTTGCAGGGCTGTGTCATACCCTTTTGTTTTATAGACCCCTTTAGGGCACAGCCTGTGTTCTCATGACGGTTACAAATGATTCATATGTGAATGTGCACAGCACGATGGATGTCTGAGCAGACCTTCTGCAGGAGGTGGGGAATGTAAATTGTGGTCTTGTGACAGCAGAAATTGTTAATAATTTCTGGTCTTTTTTTTACTATTCATTCTTACAGTTTATAGCCTTGGAGGTTTCTTTCTGTAACCTTAAAAACACTGTACAATGTGGAGTATGAAGCACTGCTGAGTTGGTGAGACTTTTCAGGATCAAAGGCAGCTCATGAGGGTCCTGTATGAAAGTTAGGGGCCGTCTGAAGATGACCTACTCCACTTCTAACCCCAACAGTCTACTGAAAGTGTTAAACTTTCAGAGTGTGCTTCTATCTTCCTTCCATTACTAGGATACAAGACTATTAAGATGAAAAAGAACAAAAAATTGAGAGAACTGTCCTCTCACATGCTGAATCTGACTTTACTTCATTAAGTCATTGACCTCCAGAGAACTACTCCAGAAGAGTTTCAAGGAAGTGCCACATTGTCTAACCAGATGCTACACATTCCTTGTCTTCCTCCATTCTATGATGGTGGAAAAATGGAGAAAAAAACATTAAAGTTTCACTTTTTTGTCTAGTGGCTTAAAAAGGGAAAGCGCATGCACTATTTTGATCCTAAAACTTCAGCAACAGCAGTGCTATCAGAATTTGTCTCCTCCATTTTTGTTGTTTCCTTGGCTGACTTGGTTTTGTGCAGTGAAGAAGTTTTCAGCTGAAAACCTTCTCATGGTAACACAGTTAAGTGATGAAAATAAAAAATAAATAATGAAAACAAATTAAAGGATGGAAAGTAATAGTACAGCACAGGCTGTGGTATGCGCCAGCAAATAGAATATATACCGGGTACATCCAAGAGTCTGCGCTAAATTACTAGCTGATGACAACAGCCCTGTCATTGTATGTTCTCTGCATGGACACTTCTGCTAGCTGAGGGTCATGATTCTCTGGCCACATTAATGCAACTTCTGAATTAGGACGGTCTTTGCAAATGAAGAAATTTAAATAGTGTGGCTGTTGTGATCAATTTTCTAGTCCTTTGATGACATAAACATACCAGTTCTCCAGTCACCCAGAGTCTTCTATGACAGAGAAATACCATTCTCTCATACTCAAACACAAGTTAGAAAAAGAGCTTGCAGGCCTATCAGCTGAAGAACTTCCAGGAATAGATTATAAAGCAACAAAGCAAGGGCAAGTGGCCATTTTCCCTTGTATACCAGTAAAGAGTGCATCCTTGCAAAGGCTCAGATATGTGTGCACAAATGTTTTTTTGGATGGAGACAAGGTGAGAGGAGTACGTCCATAACAAGGAGAAATTTGTGGTGAGTTTCCTAAATGGCTATCTGGGCTGAATTTTTGATTTATGAGTAGGGAGTTTATGATGTTATCCATGTGTGTTATTCATCCTATCGCTGTTCACTAAGCCTAGGTAAGTGTAACATCTTGGAAAAAAAGACTTTTTTTTACCTTTTTTTTTTGTTTTCCCCCTACAAGGCAGACTATGTCAAGCTTCTTCCAGTCCTGAAATACCAAGGACAATTTATTTCTGTGGTAAGCCAGGGAGAAGCTGTATACTGTTTATTTTGACAGTCCTTTAATTCCTTAGTGATTATATCCGGGGACTTGCATATGCACTGCATGGCGTTTTTCTCCCAGTTAGGAAATAAACTCACTTGGGACATACTGTCTTACTGATCTAAACCAAGACTTTATCTTCTGCAAACATGAGAAGGTGCTGTTTGATCCTATAGCAACCTGGTCCACAATATGCCTGGCAAAGTACCACATAAGATGGAATGGAAAAGAAGTGAGACAGTAACAAGTATGATGAGTTAATGTGTGTTGAAGCATCTAAGAGAAATAACAGTCAGAGCAGCAGGGCACAGCAGTGGAGGAAGGAAAAAACAACAAACTGTGAAGTTAGTACTTTATTTCTTTTAGTGAGAGAGGCTGCTCCAGTGTGGCATGTCCTTGAGATCACAGAGCATCTTGAGGAATGCTAGTTAGAGAGGAACACAGTAAAAGGACACAGAGGTAGGCGCAGTGAAAAGGCAGATTTATTTACTAGTAATACTGTACAGAGAAAAAAAAGAGAGAAGCCACAGTTACAGCATGGCTGTTGCTGGCAGTGTTCTTATTTTATTTATTTTTGATTTTTTGTATTCATTTTTTTTTTTTAATCTGAAGAAAAAAACGTAACAGTCAAAAAAGTACACTTCAGGTTACAAAGTACAGCAGCTATCCCCAGCAATTCTAATCCAGTGTTAGCACAGCAGATTTTCCCCAACATAATGGGATTTTATTTACATTAGCTCACAAAGAAAGTGGGAGACTAAAGCTTAAAAAAAATCTCAACCACAACCTACATTCACCATAAAAGCTGCATTTTACACAACATTTTCTTGAACCCCTATGAAGAGTCATTCTTTTTCTATGGAGTGAACAGAGTTGGGAAGGGCAGGAAACCTTCAGAAATGTTTTATTTTGCCTTGGTCCTGACTGCTTTTGCTTGGCTACCTTTGCTGTACACAGATTCAGTGGCCTCTGGGAAAGTAAATATCTTTCTGATAAATATATCTCTTCTATCTGCCCTTAAGCAATGCCTGCATCCATACTTACATAACACAGTGACAAAATTCAAGCCCATCTTCAGTCAAGCACCTCAATGGTAGGTGTGGGCAGATCTCAGCATATCCTCAAAGCTGCCCCTAACCAGCACAATGTTTAAGTATGTGCTACACTTCAAGCAAGTGCTTAAGGTCAGTGGAGCTTAAGTGCCGTGTCCAATTGGGACTTTATGTGGTTTCACAGAACCCTCTTTATTTTTGAGTTCCCCTCCCTGGCCACCACGTTAACTTGGAGGGATACCAGTAGCTTTTGGCAGCTAGTTTTACTGAGAGTGCCTTTGTATGCTGGATCAGTCTGTGGGGAAGTTCACATTTTCTCCTGGTTGCCTGCTGGTAGCAGCCCAACAATTACGGGGCAGCTTGTCTTCTGCTCCCCTAAGTGGCTTCTGGATGCTGATGTTTTATGCACTTGGGCATTTCTAGCTCATACTGGCTTGGAGGCTTAATACATTGTCACAGGAATGGGAAAAAGGACAGCATTTTAAATAGCAAGGTTTTTGTGGTACCCTCTGTTTGGGCAACAGATGATGCCAGGGGGATGCCAGATGAGCAGACAGGGAATGCTCCTCTGCTGTCAGCTGTACCCTACAAATCTATGAAAATGCAGGAAGAAGTCCAAAAATTGAGGACAGGATTTTGTCATTTCTTTTAACTTGGGACTCACCCAAACAAGCCTGAGGTGAGATTTTTGGCTCTAGTCTCTCTTTTCTTTCCCCTATTTTTGCTTATAGGAGACCACAAAAAGTGAAGCAGAAAGGGGAAAAAAAGGAGCAACTGAGCAATGGTGTCTGGAATGAGAGCAAGTACAGAGACAGGGGACAGGCAGAGTCTGGAGCAGAGGAGTGTGAAGGGAAAAATTTGGAAGAAAAACTCACACTGCCTCTTTTACATTGTGTTTGTGTGTAGGTATGAGGTTCACCCTAACCCTCTTTAGACCACTGGGAGATCTGGGTGCCCAGGAGGCGTTCATCTGCTTTCAAACACACCTGGTCAGGAGGTCATGTCCTGTATTCGTCTCTTCAGAAAAGTTCACTAGTTTCACAACACTGTTTTAAAAACCTATCTAATTAAAGGAATGAGAAGACACAGTTAAAGCAACATAAGCCTCACTTGTAGCAATGTTGTTTAAAGCACAGACCCCGTAAGCATTTGTTCTTGTGCTTAAATTTCACTTATATGGGTCATTCCATTAAACTAAAAAGGGCAGTTTTTGGTGCTTAGTTTTATGCTCATGAGCAACTGTTTAGGGCTAACAGACCTGCTGAAAAGATATTCAAGATCAAGTATAAGTCACTATTTTACACTGTAAGTTAAAAATGTACAAATGTATCCAAAGTGATGGTTTTGAGTTACTTAGGTCATTCTAAAAAATTTTTTTTCTTCAATTTCTAATGTAGATCCTTAAAAAAAATTGAAATTTTTTTTAAGAAACATTTGGGAAACCATTGCAGGAACGTTTGCGACACAATAACAGCAGAACTGCCCCAACAACAGCTTTTGCAAACTGGGGGAAAGGGCTCCGAATTTTTCACAAATTTTCCATTAAGAAAAGTGGCCTAATCTCATTCTGTGGAGTAGCATAACTGCAACAACCACAGGAAAAAAGTTATATAATTTGCAAGACTTTTTGAACCTATGAGAAAAAGGCTCAGTTTTGTAATGCTGTTGATTTCAAACACAAGTGGGGCATTTTTAAGAACTTCATGCACCCTTGTCACTATTTACAAGCTAAGTTATTATTATATGTTTATATTACAAGTTGGATTTATGTTCTCTTTGGACTAGATGACAATCCATTCATATTCTAAACTCAATAAATTCAGCCATTTTATACAACTGACTTGTTTACATACAAAAATTACAGTCCACCTTTATGTTGGATGTTGTCATAGCCTGCAACCTCTCATTAAGCTCAGAACTAAAGTTTACTCTTGCTGCCCAGAAGGCTCATGTAACATAATCTGAGTGAATTCTAAACTTTCTAACAGGCAGCGAGAACTAGTTGAAACTGAGTGAGTTTAAAAAAATAAGATGTCACATTTCAGCCTGTGGGAAAATCCTCCACTTTGTCCAAATTATTTTTTTCTACTCTTTCCAGTGTCACCATCTCTTGTATTTTGTAATCTTATGTTGCACAAAATTTGTCAAAATGAAAAAACATATTATAGTTCTCCTTTTTAGCCATACCTCTCTACTGAAAATTGATAGTTATTACCTACCATGATGATGACATTCTAGGTAAAGTTGTCTAGCTATAGAAAGCATAGTTCCAGCTTTTTTT
>WBMW01005645.1:0-66339 GCA_013396635.1 Penelope pileata | reverse complement strand
TTTTTTTTTTTTTTGGTAAATAGATTTAGTTATTTAGCTGTGTTCATAGCAGATATTTTGGATTCTACTCTTCTAATGCTACTTGTTAAAAAGTGTTGTGATTCTACTTCCTGGAGAAAAGTGTGGTTAGGTCTACAAAAGATCCCAAGAAGCTGGGCATTGTCATCAACATATGAAAAGTTCAAAGGCTCAATGTCACGAGTAGGATGCTATTCAGAAACTCAAATCCCTATGTAGGATTTGTATCTCATTACAAAAATATTTATTCCTTAAAAAAATACACAAATGTAAAATACTACATTTTCTATTATATCCCCACTTCTTTCCAAGTATGCCATTTGGATTTTGGACTAAATCAAAAGGTAGAATACCTTTTATTCCTCTAGCAACTCTGTATGCTATCTTTCTGCTCACATTAAATTTTATTCGTAATTTTAAGCATGAAGAATTTGTAGTGAACTTAGAATGGCAGGGGACTGATATGAGAGCTGTCAGGGAAGCCCCACTAAATATTTCCTCACGAATACTACTGCCATGGTGGCAATGCTGACTCAGGACCTGATCCTACCAGATGCTCAGCACCATTTTGTTTTGTGTCTTAGCAGAAGTAGCAGTACTCAGAGTTAGCTTCTAGGTTTACACCACCCTGGGCAAACTCAGCAGTGCATAAAAGTGGTACAGGTACACAAATAACACCCAAACTACACCCTGTGTTAATCATTCATGCCCTGGTCTTGCAGACACCTACATACATGTTCCTCCCATGAGTAGTCCTGTTGACTGAAATAGGTCTACACATAGTAGAATTAGGCATATGCGTTTTTGTTTGCAGGACTGTGGTCTTTTATTGCACCCGTAGAGGTACGCTTCATGGAGAAGGGTTTGTGCACACTTCTTTTGCTGGGGATTGAAAGATAATGTTGTGTTTATACAGCTTTGGAATAGAGCCTGCACTTTTTGGAAAAAAAAAAAAAAGGAAAAAGAGGTACAAAAAGAAGAAGGAAACCCAAGAGTGCTAAGGCAAACTGTCAAATGGCACATCATACCTACTGTGTCATTCATTTAGATAACATCACAAAGGCAGACCAGAGGAGTTCTGTAAACATATACCATACAGTACATCAGCCACAGGAAAATAAAAAAAGAAAACAACCCTGTAATTCTTTTCTTTCTGTATTGATATTCTTGTAATTGAAAGAGATTGCCTAGCCACTAATCATAATGTTGTGTTTTCTGATTTGTATTTTTCTTCTATCTAAAAAAAAAAAAAAAAAAAAGAATGGAAGAAAAATGCAGTGGTTTGCAAAATAAACAGTCCCTGAATGCAAACAAGGGACAACATGGAAAGTGGGTTCATAGAAACTTAGAAAATACAAAATATAAAAAAGTTTCATAGGTTACTTTTTCCCAGTTTAGGAAAAGATACACTGAAAAGAGTTTTCTCGTTTTTCTTACAAAAATTAAGGCGAGCAGTTCGTTGTGGCAAAATGTTAACACTGAACCAATTTCTGACTGTACCTTTTGTATCCCTTCATGCTGAAATTGAAAATGTACGTATGATGGCATAAGTTAAACAGACAGGGAGTTTGCTCAAAACAATACAAAAAACTCCCATTGTGATCCTTACAAAATCTCTCTCTGCTTTACGATAAAGCAGACCTCTTCCTTCACATCTGATTGTGCAAGTATTTCCACAGGCAGCTTCCTATCCAAGGGTAAGGGGAAAACTCACCCCTTCCAAAGGCCAAAGAAGCCCTGGAAAATTGGTTTACATTCATGAGCCTATGCTAACACATTTGAATTCCCATGTAATTCTACAGTCTAATTGCTAGTATGAACAAGTTGATGTCCAGCAAGACTGTTGCACTTGCAAAAGAGAATGATTGGAATAAGCATGTTTCAGGCAATGTAGCTAAGGCCCTCTGAGTTCAGACTGATTTGCTTTGCTTTGTGTTTTTCTTGACCTCAGACATGGAACTACCTTTGACTAATAAAGACAAACCCTTTGCAAACACACCTTCAATTTTTTTTGGATCTATCATGGCCTGTTAACCATGAAGTTCTTATGAACACATAAAAAACATTGGCCTTCTTAGGCACTCAATGTTAGCTACAAGTACTGAGCAGTAGGTATTTGGCAGGTTTAAAGTTTAAGGCTTGTGCTCTACTTCTAACCACTAAAGGGCCACTTCTGAACTTTTACATGCCACCATCTCCCTACCACGTTGTGCCTCAAACGATGCAGTGGTCTCAGACACATTCTGGTCCTGGCCTCAGCACACATCTCCCGAAGCTGGCCACTAAGGGAGTCATCCCCAAAATGCTGAGTCTGTGTTGAACCAGAAAATCACCTGACAGAGGAGTACATGGCTGAAGGGTAGTATGAACAGACCGGATTAGGAGCAGTACCCGAGAATGTCCAGAGTCAAGGTGACACTCCAAACGTCCCAAGCTTTGGGAAAAATGTCTGTAGGGAGAAGAATGGTAGGGAAGAAGATTGGGCTGGGAAAAGGTGAGGTGGCCTGGGTGGCCATGAAGGCAGGATCACACCCGGAGAGGGAAGGACTGGCCAGATCAGGAGGAAAGAAGCAGAAGATGTGTTTTCGAGGTGATGTGAGCAGGCCCCAGAGTGACAGAACTATTGCAAAGCGTGCCTGTGGGCCACCCACTGGCTCCTGAGTGGGTTGAGCCTGGCTTCAGCGGCCCTCATTGTGCAAGAATGAGGTGGAAGCAGTTTTACTGTCCCCTCTGGTTTATGTCACAAAGTTCTGGCAGTGCTTGGAATCCTAAACATGCCCTGTTGAATCCTTGGCTATTTCCCTGTCTCACAGTGCCTGGGGTAGGCCAGGCTATGGAGAGGTGGCTACAGCTGTGTGGGTTAGTGCTCCTCAGCTGAGTAGCAGTGACCTTGCCTAGCTCCTTGGAAATGCACAAAAAGTCCTGAAATGCTTCCACCTGGCATTGGTGATGGTGCCAGGGTCAGGGTTTCCACAGCCAGGCTGAGTAGTAATGTGACGAGCCAGGGTAGCTGAGCCCCTGGGGTCACCTACCCACACCTTGGCGTGCTGAGCATGAGGACAGTCTCATGAGGCCATGCAACAGAGCTGAAAGCTCATGGCCTTGATTTGAGAAATGTTGAGATTTGTAAATAATTAGCATTTCTGGAAAAAAGAACACCCCCAAATAAACAAAACACAGGCTGCTAGTCTCCAACACAGTTTCCAACAAACAGCCACCAGTCATAATTACCACATTGCAGAACCTAGCTGCCATTCCCCTCTCTGATAAAACTGTTAACCGTGTAAGCCTGAGCCAAATGATGACTTACAGAGTTTCTATTGGTGAGTTTGGTCCTTCTCTCATCCAAAAGCCACAGAGTGGGCTGAGGGAACATGCAGAAATCTATTATGTGTTAAATCAGGCCACTGCAGCAAACACAGAGGCCAGCATAATTTCTGCAGGTGTCATATGGATGTGGCTGTCTTTTTTTATCATCATTTTTTTTTTTCTGACTGTCACCTGGGCAGTGGTGAAAAAAGTTACATTGACCAGCTCCATATTGACAGCTAAGTGATCTTACACAGGAACTACTTGCGTTTTTTGTGTCTGTTTTAGTGTGCCTCATATCATCCCTGTAATCAGCAAGTGTCTTTTTTACTGGCACAGAAAGAAAAGAGTACAGAGCAAGAAATGTTTAATCAGATGCTCTGAACTAACAATTAATGCAGTAAAAGCACCATCCAAGAAAGAACAGAAATACCATAGGAACCACCTCGGAATGAAAAGAGGTTTGTTTTTGCTTGCTTGCTTTCTTTTTAATATTTTTTCAGTTGCTGTTATTCAGTTTTAAAGTCTGATAGTTTCAAAGACACTTCAAAATACTCTTCAGTATTTTTAACACTATCAGAAAACACAAATCCTGATTTTTAATCTCACTTCTACAGTTATAAATCCAGAGTAACTTCACTAGAGTGTGTGAAGTTGCACTTAAGCAAAACCAGTGTGAGACAAGAATCAGGCTCATAATATCTTACCATGAAAAAGCTGGCTGCTTTTTCATTGCAGTTAAAAGAAATAATGGACCAAGAAATAAAGAAACATCTATTGATTTTGGATGCCTTTGCCTTTTCACATTTTTTTAGAAGGCCTGATTTTCAGAGGGCAGATGAAGAAAAATTGACTGGAAATCAGGCCTCTCTGAAGTGTCCCACACCAGGAAATGAAGCATCCAAAACCACCAGCATTTTTTGAAAATGTTAGCCTTATGGCACTAGGATCATTTCCTGAAACAGCTGCTTAAACAAAACTCCAGTAGGCCTCCATGGAAGTTTTGGCTAGGTAAGCATGGCAGGATCAGATCCATCGCTTGTAAATACTTAGTGCACTGGAGGTGCACTCTATGAGAAATAACATTTTCATAAGAACTGCAAAATAAAAAATCTGGCCCTGCCCACATTTCCACCACTGAGAATTTCATCACTGAATTCAGTGGGAGCAGGGTCAGACTCTGAGAGAAGATTATTTATATTCAATGGAAATAGAAAGCAGTATCTCTCATCTACTGAAGTTCAGCAGGAAAACTTCATGTATAAACATTGGCAGAGTTACTGAAAGGCAAGTAATCAGATCAGTGACTGCCTTTCAGTTGGTGTGACAGCTGCATCTTTTTCATGTCAAGTTAATTTCAATTGTAATTCGGGGAGATGAAGTTCACATACAATACTGTAATCTGGAAGATTTATATAAGGCAAAATTATCATTCATACATTTTCTAGAAAGAATAATTAAGGTCCACTTTTGGTATTACCAATAAGCAGAAATGGCTGATGGATTTCTGTGACACTGCAAACTAAACTAAAAAGTTATTATAGAACAAAACTATGCAAACTTTTCAGGAAGGACTTATCTGAGTTTTAGCAAATTAAAACAGTAAAATGATCTAAGCCTTCCCCTGAGAAATAAAAAATAGCATCTATAAAATAATGTTTAAATGTGATTTTTGTCTTAAAAAAGAGAAGCAACATTTTTTTTTAAGGCTCTCGAATCTGGCTGCTGTGAAATTCAGACTCCCACAAAATCCCAGGAATCTGATCAAGCCCGCCAGATATCCAAAGAAAATGTAAAAAGTGTTTTCATTATATATATTATATATATATAAATCAAATAAATATGAAAACATTTGTTCCATTTCCCATTTATCTCTCACTCTGCAATATTAAGGAAAAAAAATAAAAGAAAAGAAAATAAAACCCCCAGCCACTCCCCGAACCCCAAAGAGTACGTCATGGGAAAATAACCATGTGTTCCTCTTCCTGAAGAACTAGAAATCAAAGCAACCCAACTGCAAGGCAATGGAGGCATTCACTTCCAGTTCACAGTATTGCAGCTAGAAGTACAGTGAGGTCTAGGTAAGTGACGGAGCAGGAGCTGCCTGGAGTGCGGAAGGGGAAGGTGTTCACATGACAATACAGCATTGACAGCGCTTTTTCTTTTGTGTACCTGGGGCAGCTTCCAAGGGCAGGCTCTCTTCCTTCCCCTCAGGAGAGGAGGGCTCTGTCGTGTCCGACAGGGGCCTGCCAGAGACCAGCTCAGCAGCGTTCCCGTCCATGGTGGAGACGTCTGTCACCGTCTTCTCCCTCAATGACTTCTCATCATCTTCATCGATCAGAACCAACTCTGCTTTGATGGTTTCATCATAGCCCAGCACTTTCTTCGTCTCCTCTTCATCATCAATGTTCTGGTAGCCCATAAATATCATTGTCACTGGCTGATCTGCACTGGCCTCTGGAACTTCGCCACCATGGGGTTTGTCTTGGGGCTGAGGGTTCACGGCATGCCCTTTGTTTGGTTTGTGTACCATTTCCAGCTTTGCCTCTTTGAAGAGCATTTGCTCCTTCATATGGCTAAGGTTTCCATCAGCTACTGCATTTCTGTCTGACACAGTCATTGTTTCATACCCTCCTTTTACATTTGATTGTCCAGCTTTTTGCATAAGTTCATCTACGTCCTTTGAGCTTAATTTATGCACTCCATTTTCTACCACTGTGCCACCAGAGTGAACCTCATAGACTACCTTGGTACCATCATCATAGACTTTGAATCCTCTTTGATGGGCCTCATCTGGGCCAATAGGTGAAGCAGAGACAATCGTGGTCTCTCCTGTCTGTTTGTCTTTCTCCACATTAATTTCCATGGTGCACAAAGCTTGAATGAAAACAAGAAAGGAAGTGCATGTTACAACAAAAAAAGCCAGTGAATGGTTAATTGCCAAACAGACAAAGAAAACTATGGTGCCCCTTTTCCTGCCACCTGCTTCTAAAGGGTCAAGTGCTCTAAGTTAGACGTGGGATGCAATACTGTGGGCAGAGATAGTTGTTACTTTACAGCTTTTTATGCAGCTGGAGGCTAGGCATACCTGTGACAAATGGGAGACAGTCTTCCAGCCTGCAGTATATGGAACTGCCTCTGGTCCATTAGGAGCGCCAACAGCACTTAGGTTAGGTGTACTTTAGACAAAGGGGGGTGACAGCATGCAGGTTGCCCTCAGTCTTTCCCTCTGAACTTGCCTCAGAATTCAAAGATAAACTAATCTCCAGCAACCTCTCTACTTTCTTTTCCTTTTCAGTCATCAAGCTACCAATTAGCTGGTAAGAAGTTTTGTTTGCTGCAAGTAACACCCATACTGGTTTATCAACACTTGTACTTGCTTATCTCTTCCGTCCATGGCATTCAAAACATTTTAGAGGTGAAGAACCATTTTTTAACCCTGTTCTACAGGTGGGAAAACAAAATCACACAGGAACGGGATAATTTCTCCTGTAGACTTGTGGCAGGACAGATTTCATCTTCCACACCAAGGCATTGACAGGGACCTTTGCTTGCAGGTTAAGAGAATACACAAAATGGCCATGAAGTGCTTCCTCACTTCTTTGAATGAGATACTAAGCATCATTTGCAAAAGGAGAAGTTGAAGAAAAAAGTAATAACAAATCAATTTTCAAAGCACCATGAAACAATGGGTAAAAACATATGTGAGGCATGCTGTTTTAGAACAGCAAAGAAACTTTTCTAGCACTTAAGAAGGACGCAGCAGTAAGATGAAAATAGTTGAGACCAGGCATTAGGAATAGCACTCATCTCTACAACCCTCATTTTGAGATATAAGGGCATCTCACTAGATAGCTTTTCAAGGAAACATGTGCAAAGGTCTCACAGATTTTCCAGAACTGTCCATCTGTTCAAATATTCCTTGTATATAGATGAAGACATTCTTGAACAGACATCCACAGACACTGATTTAAAAGCTACCACAAGCAATGACAAGTGTTTGTGAAACTTCTGGTGACCACTTCCACCAATGAATCTACATGGCATAATCATGATTTTTCTTACCTGGGGACACCAGAAACTGATGTCTTGTCTTTCTTCCTGGCTTTTTTTTCCATGTGAATATAGAATAACATTGCCCTGAGAGTCAATGTAGCTTGCTATGTTTGTGTTTTAAACACCATTACTATATAAAATTACTCAAATAATACATTCCTTCAGTCTTATTATTCACATACAATAGAAGTTTTTTTTAATGTATTCTTAAAATGAAGTCTCTCATCAGTATTATGTGATTAATCATGTGGCACATCTTGAACACCACTGTATTTTTAGATGGAAAATTCAGGTATTGCTGAATGGGTATGTGCTGGCTCCAATGAGAGGCCCCAGGAGTGCAGTGGTAGGCAGCCCAGCCAAGGGGGACTCCTGCTGTCTACATGCTCTGTGTGTGTGCCCAGATCTTGTTCAGCCCTGGCAGGGCTGCTTAGATCAAATGCAGCACTACACAAACATGTGCAAGAGGCTGGAGGCTGGAGGAGCTGGTGAGTGAGGGAGCATTGCTGCTGCTGAGTTATGGAGCAGGCTGCAGGAGCATGGATCTTGCCCTGTCCACTGCAAGCTAGAGGAATATCCTTAAGGACTGTGTTTTACTGCTGCTTCGGGAGATTTATGGACTGGTGGCATCCATAGCTGTCATGTCCTTGAGTGCAGGACACCAATTTTCACAGCCAAGTAGGAATATCAGCTTTCTGATCTCTCTGCCCATGCTGGCACTGTCACATCTGGCCACCCCACAGCAACCCCAGTGGCCAGGAGAAGGCTAAAGGGATAAGAGCATAGCCTTGCTCCAAGATATGCAGTAGGAGAGGAAGAGCCAGAAACAGGGGAGATTCAGGCTGGAAATAAGCAAAAATGTTTTCCCCAAATATGGCAGTCATTAAGCCCTGGAGCAGGTTGCCCTGGAGGCCGTGGGACTTAGGTTGGCCCCTAGACCTGCTAGCAGACCTCCTCTTGGGGCGAGTGATCTCTGAACATCACTTGGCCTTGCCAGGGCTGCTCAGGCACATATTGTACAGGAAATTTGGACACCAGAGAGGTAAAAATAGAAGTGGCTAGCCTGTGGTGTAATGCTAAAACTTGCATGCAGGCAGGTTTTTGAGTGGCACTCAGCTGAACCAATGAGAAGCAGAGCTAGGAGGAAGCACCAGCACACCCAGAAAGTCACCTGTGATCACCTGAACAGAAGATCCTGCCTTGTGCTGAGCAGCACAGCCCAGCAGAGAGGGCACTGCCTGCCCTCCAGGCTGGCCGCATGCTACCTCCTTGGTGAGAAGCAGCATCCACAGCCCTCCTGGAGATCCCATGCTTCTCCTCCCTTTTGGAAAATCAAAATATTATCTAGGGCATGGATTTGGAAGACTCCTAAACTCTTCAGTAAAGGGTGCTGATTTTCCTAAGAAATGTAAAGTCCAATGTAATTGCATATGCTTTTGGTGCAGACTCTCCCTGTTTTGAAGAACTAATTTCATTTAGCATTGTGCAGTAGAAGAAAGCTTGTATAGCAGGGAAAATTCGATACTTAAACCATATGGACCTGGACACTTAGGAAGAGTTGCAAGATGCACGCTTTTATCTATATGTAACAACAACCCACATATTAGGAAGACTTTCATCAACAAGTTCCAGCACTGCTTGGAAGACTCTGTGCTAATGACTGATCTGATTTAGAAAGTTAACGAGTGTGGTTATATCCGTGTGCATCTGCTGTTTGCCTAGTTTGCTTAAAAATTTGCCACAGTCAACATTTTCTTTTCTTCTATCATGACTTAGCAGAAGTGTTTTTGATATAATTTTGCTTTATGACCTATCCTGGGGATTATGTTGAAGCTACTTGTGCAAGTCAAAGCATGAGTATTCTGAGAGTCTTAGAAAGCTGTTCACTAGTGAAACACATTGCCATGGGAGACATGAATAATAGAACCTTCTTTATCTGCTGGTATGGACAATGCTTGTTCTCTGCAGGAAAACGTAGCAGCCCACCTTTCAAAGTAGCTGAAAATGGAACTAGTGCAGATTTCTAAAATGTCTTTATTCAACCAGAGCTTATTTACTGCAAAATGCTCTCTAGTAATACAGTACAAAGCTATTTGACAATAGAGTTGAAACTGAAAGCAGTACTTGAAGATGACAGCTTGTATTCATGGGGACAAGTCTTCAGTACAAGCTTTAATTGCAGTGTAACATGATGCAGTGTTTCATGACAACAAGATCCCAACGTGCATACAAAAAAACCTGGCTTCTGCCTGTTTTGTGGCTTTAAACACTAGGATTCTGAGTCTATTCTTTTCAAAATATCTTAATAGACTTTGAACGTGTATGAAAATGGATGCTCACAGTCTAGCTTTGAGCACATGTGCAGGTGCTATCTCATTGAGCTGTTGATTGCATACGATACTCTTATCACGGAACACATGAACAAAGTTCTGGTTGTCCATAGAATGAAGGAAGTGTTTGTTTTCTTGATGTTGACAAAATGGCACAAAACATATAGTGAAAAACTTGCTTTTCAGACAGATTGGGGTAAGCAATGGTGGAAGGGAAGCTTTTAGAATGGCTTGCAACAGGACGTCTGAACAGAATGACATATCCCATAGTGGTCTACAGTGCCTTAGCTGCAGAAGCTGCTTTGCTATGCTTATTAACCCATTATTCAATAAAGCCACCTTTTTTCCTCACTCCTTGGGAGACCTCTTAAGTAGCCACCAGCAATTTTGTCTTGAGATAGGGAACACATTGTTTAGAGGAAAAGGCTCTTGAAAATAAGAAACACATGCAGCTCTTAACAATCATATTTTTACATGTAGGACATACCCAGTGTGAAAAATAAGTGTTAGAAAACTCACTGCATGGCTGCAAGCACAATACACGTCATTGTAATTCTCCCCAGCCTTTTCCCCGAGAAGAAAGAATGGTAAACAAAGTGGTATAAAATGACATAAAAGTTTGAAGCACAACTGGGGGCTTATGAATGCCTGTATGTCTCATTCATCTCAAGGAGAGTTGCTTGGGTACAATGGAGGAGCTAAAACCTGGGTCTAGATATCATGTATTTTTCTAAGCAGAGATGGAAGGAACAGAATGTTTCCACAAAAAACTGGGCACATTTCCTATGCTGCTTATATTTAGTCCAAATATATTGTTTCGAGAGTACTCATTGCTGCCTAAAAAGCCTTGACTTATTTACAAAATACAAATCAAACAGCATTTCCTGGTATTTAAATGGTATCTGGACTCCAGACCAATTAAGGCAATATAACAAAAAAGAGTTCATGGCTACTGAATTGGTATTATAAAACTTTGCTCCTTGAGACTTACCAGCTACTCTGCTTGCTCCGTCCCGCCCAGGAACTGGCTCTGCTGTTCGTGAATAGAGGGTTGGGAGTTCAGGGATCTGGGAGCAAATGTAATTTACTGCATCTGGTGTCAGAGAACAGGAAACAGTTAGATTTGTGCTATGAGCCCCAGTGGCTTCATTGCTTAGACAGCAGAGCGTTAAGTTGTCAGCCCCGACAATAGTCGCTGGAGCTTTGTATTAGATAATTGGATCAAAGCAAACAAAGTGCAAAGTCACTGTCCTGTGATTGGTGTTCAATAGACTAGCTGAGGTAGGAGGGAATGGGTCCAGATGACTCAAACTTTGTGTCAGTTGAACACATAAAATTATTTGTCAGGAGGTTCTGGATTTATCAAGTCTGTGACCTTTAAATGTGGGAAGTGATGGGCGAGAGGTGGGGAGGGCAAGGAACAAACCTAGTGTGATACCTAGGATAGGGGACATCTCAAATAGAGACATAATAGCCTAAAAATGCTGCTGTTGGCTGGAAGAGATGAAAGGTCATCTCTTTTTGCACTGGTTGCTTTCCATATTTTAGAAATACCACTTGGCTTTTTGTTCTTAAGGATGAAATACAGCTAGTAATGAAGTAACATGTAGATGTTGTCTAGTAGGGTGCCCATTGTAACCTTCAGTGGATATTAAGTGCTTGCCAGTTCTGCAGTGCCACTGTCCATCAATACACCTCAAACTGGCAGAGAATTAGCTTGAAGAGCTGAATTGCTTACAGTTGTTTACCACAAGCTAAATATGTTCTTTAGAAAAGACATTAAAGAAGTTTTATAAATATTTTCTGGGAGATATTTTATGGCTGGGTTAAGCATAACTTGATAGCACACATTGTTCTGCTAAGGCTCGGTGGCCGAGTTAAAAGAAGAGCTCAGAGGGGAGATTTGCAAGTGACTAACTCTCAAGTTGGTTGCCAAACCAAGAAGAACCAGAAAAAAAAATTAAAAAACAGATTGTTTCTAATCAACCGAAAATATTTTGGGTTTTGTGTGGAAAAGGTGAATTTTCTGTTCAAACATAAAGCTCCATCTGGTCTGAAACAGAACATTTGTTTTCCTCCACGGGTACTTTGCAGGTGCATCGTGTAATCAAGCTGTTGAGCTCTTGACATGATTTGGTCCATGTGCAAGGTTAAGAGGCAGAATCTGCCCTCCTCAGTGTCTTTTGTTGCTTTGAGCAAGTGAGATATGAAGATGGGTGCCAACAACGAATGTGAAATGGTGAAGGGAGAGAGAAAACAATGTGCCTTATTGGTGGGTACTTCACTGCATCTCGTGATATTTTCATTGCGTTTGCTGTTGACTAACATCCATCCCAGCAAAAAACAACAAACATGTTACACTTGGTGACATCATCGCAGGAGCAGGACATACCACCTCTAACCCCCAAACCTGCTCTTTTGGCAGGACAGCTGGGCCTGCTGCTAGTGGAACAGTTTTACTGCCCTAACAGCCTGGAGCTGCTTGGTGTGGTGAGGTGGTGATCACAGTCCTGGAGAGGACACTCCACCACTGGAGCAATGTAGCTGACTCAAGTAATGAGGCTCCCTCTCCCCTTCTCTGTTTCCTATGTCAGAGAAGGATGACAAAGAGACACAGTGCAAATTCATTCAGGAAAGCCAGGAAGTTATTACAGAAGTTCAGCTTCTAGCAGATGAATTTCAAAAAGCTCAGCCAGGGAAATATTGTTTTATTTCATACTTCAGTGGGCAAATAGCAGTCTTGGCAAATGAGCGTTTATATTTTCAATGCATAGTGCTTCCTCAAAGGCTTTTTAAAAGTATTTTTATTTTTAGCTATACAGCCTTGGAGAAATAATTGTTTAGGACACAGCTGACTGAACAGTGGCCAGTAACAGCTGCTTTCTTTTGCAGGGTTTCTTGCCTCTGATGAGAAATTGGTACAATGCTCACTGTTGTTATTCTGGGAAATATCACCAGCAAACGAGCAGGCCATTACTGAAAACTGAAATAATTTCTCAGAATGAAGAAGTGGGGACTGTATTTCTGGGCCAGAATGAGAAGGCACTTTGTATTCTGGAAATGGCAGAAATTTAGTAATTATTCACCCCGCCAGCATGCTGCAGAAAAAGTGGTTTCAGCACACACACATCTGGTGACTTGAGTGACAGACTTGTCTGTCCACATGTGGGTGTGCCTGGCACAGCCATGTGCTACTCCACCAACCAGCCTGGCTCCTTTTCCACTGGTGGGACCACACAGGCATGGACAGGGCACTGTCCATTGCACTGGGAGCTGAGGCTCAGTTCCTTCTGGCACTTCCTATCCGCCCTTGAACCAATGCTCATTTCCCTTTATCTCTCTGGCAACAAGGGCAGAGCATGTAGCACCTCTAAGAATGATACGAGAGCTATTTTACAAGGAGAAGCTGAGGCACAATTAGCATTTTGTTCGATGAGAAGTAAGACAAAACATAAATTAAAGCAATTGAACTGACTCCATTCAATAGCTTCGTTTCAACTTTTGATGAGTTATTAATATCTAAGAATGCCATAAAACATGTCCTGTGGCTTTTTGCACTACTTACAACAAGCTGCATTTTAGGATTACGGCACTTCTCTGGATTATCAGACAAAGTCCTTGGAACACATACGGGGCCCGATAATCCTTCAAGGGTGCTTACACAAAACTAAACCTTCAGAGCTGCTCTGAAGAGCTCTCGCACAGAGGCTCACGGCCAGATGCAGAGTGTTCAATTACCTCTAAAATGTCTGACTACTCCTAAAACAAGTGCCCATGTTCTTCCATGCACACTGGCACTCAGGGCATGGCTGCTCCCACTGTGAAGCCATCGGGGGCTGCAGGGGTTAGGGCAGGGGGAACAGAGATTATGAGCCCCCAGCATGTTTGTAAGGCCAGGAACACAGGTCTGAGCAGGTAGCTTTGCATTGATCCAGATCAGAGCAGAGGAAACCAGACCAGTCACAAACCAGCCACATCAAGCTTCCAGGCCACAACCTTGCTAACACACACTGCATTCAAACAGCTTATGCAAACTGTGGAGTTGCTGCTGTTGTGGCTTCTGTGTGTTGGCTGAAGGAGTGGTGTGCAGCGTGCATTCACGTGGGTAAAGGTGGCAGAGGATTAATTTACCCTTGGGCAAGAACAGCAGTCCAGGGAGTTATATCCGATCTTAATGGGGCTTTTATTTTACATGTGCACTGAACCACAAAGATATGCAGGCTGCAGACTTCAGCAGCAACAAATGATTTTATTTGTAGTGTTATCTCAGGCCTTGTTTGATGGGAGAGCTTCTCATGGACAAGCCTCCAAGGGCATGGGACACCATAGGCTGGCAGAAGCTTGGCTGCAGGGGACAGGGCCACAGCCCCCAGCCTTGGTGTTTCTGCTTGGCTTTCTTTTGTGTGGTTATCTATGGAGGCAAACTGTATTTATACTCTGAAAAATGTGGGATTCGTGCTTATCATGCCTGAGTGACTTCAAGCTCAAAAATGGTCATTGCCAAACACAGGCATTTTCTGGGAAGTGTGGGAAGGATTCAGAGCCGCTTGGTTGGCCACCAGGGTCCACCACCTCTTCTCCCTTTCCCTCATAGCTCTCATCTGGACCCCTCTGGGCTCTGAGCCAATGGTAGTTGTGTTCTCTGTATGCTCAAAAGCTCTGTCACCACCATGTGCACGACACAGAAGCATGTGGAGGGATACTTCAGTGAGATAAATCACCTTCTGCACCGTCACCACATTTAGAATAAAGGAAGGGATGTATTCAGTGAACTAGCGTGAGATTTATGAACTCAAAGCCTTTCAGGCAGCAACTGAAGAAGCTGCCACCAGCAGTAGCAATTCATGCTCATACTGGCTCATGTATGTGTTTTTACACAGCTTGGCTGTACAACGTAATGGCTCCTGCCATTTTCCTCTGTAGCATGTATTACACAGTTGACAGATGATCTGCTACAACAAAGCAAGACCTACATATCATTTAAAGGAGGAAAAATCCATGTTGTCCAACTGCTCACAGCCAGCAATGTACATATCCTCTTTCTACTGTGGTCAGCTGCCCCACAGACTACTGCTGGACAGCAGAAAACAGGACCAGCTCAGCTTTGTCCATGGTCACATCATGCCCGCAGTAGGAACAGGCCTGGCTCAATGGGACAAATTGTGGTCTTGAATGTCTCCAGAGCCTCAGAGAACTGTCTGCTTCCTCATAAAACTGCCTAGAGGACGACTCAGCTCCTGAAGGACCAGCTACTGTGAGGAAGGGATAAGGCAGGTAAACCAAGGCTCTGGAAGAGGTACTGGTAACTGTCTGTATCCCCTGCTTCCTCTGCTCACAAATTCATTCTTGGAGCAGTCTGTTGCCTTTGGCATAATTTTGCAGTTTTCTCTTAGCCCCACAGAATTCATAAGCTATCCTTGCTTCTGGCTCAGCCTGTGAGAGTGATCTGCTGAAATCAGCAAAAATGCTGAGCGTGGTGAGGTTCATCTTGAACACAACGAAGTACTGCAAATGGATGTGCTACGAGAAAAAGCCTTAGGGGAATCTACTGCCTCATGTTTGCTAACTGGAGTACCCTTTGATTCCTGTTTTATTGTATCACCCTTGAAGAGTCAGACTGTGTCTTGCAGGAGTCCTGAAGGTTCCTGCACACCTTGGGTGCTCATTCCAGTAGGCACAGATTCCTCTTCTGGAAACTTGTCAACAACCACAGAGAAATTCTGCACAAGTATAAAATATTTGCCATTCTGAATCTTTATTTGTTTTGCGGTAACTGACTCCAAATGCTTCAGGAAGAAGGGAAAATAAATTCTTACAAAGGAGCCTCCTACCTGGGACTTTTTTTTTTTTTTTACAGCTGAAGTTAACCAAAAGCTTGAATTATATTGCTGACAGAAGCTAACATATCTGAACTAGATCTTTGAGTTAAAAAGACAGCCTTGTTTCTAGCTAATATTAATACCTCCCCAAATGATCTCCCTCAAGCAGATTCTGATCTCTCATACTCTACATATTAACCTTCAATTGTGTAACAGTGCTGCACCATGTCAGGATCACCCTACATATTCCTATGCTCAAAGTACACTTGGGCATAGCTTTGTCAGCAGCTGGAGGAGCCAGTCTTGGCCTCAGAATTCTGCACCTTGTCATTTCCAAGATGGGAGCTAAGAATGGGTGTCTGGAGTACAGATCTATCTGCAGATGGATCAGCATGCTGTCCTTCCTGAGCCCTAATAGTCCTGGAGGGGCACTGCAAGAGTTTCTCCAGACTTTGGGCGACAAACCATATTTTTTGCTCACTCAGACAGCTGCATTTATATCTCAGTATTTAGGCAGATCATACCTCATGTCACACTGAGTCCATAAACTAGGAGTTATTTACATCGTCATTCGCCTGCGTAAGGTTTCCTTCTGTGACAGTCATCACACAGAGAATACCATTCATCAGAGAAGTAATCGAATTTCAATCAAAAGCAAATTGTTGCTGTAAATTAGGAGTAGTCTGCATTGTATGCAACCGTTTAGGAATAGTATGTGCTCGTGCAGGGGAGAGGATCGATCACTGAGGAGGTGGAAAGGAGTCTGCACTGTTGAGCTGTTGTGGTAGAAGAGGTTGGTAACCTGGCAGTTGTGTGATGACTGTTTTAAGACATTCCCGATTTTATTTTCCCTGGTATGCACGTAACAGTAACTGGAGTTCTACCAAAGGAATGCTGCCCCAGAGCAACAGTGACATTTGTGCTTGCACTGTAGCAACAACAAAGAAAAAGGTAATAGCTCTAGCAATAAATCAGAACCATGCAATGAATGGAAGAATCCCCACTCTGTAAACTTTTGCAATGCAGCTATGTAACGTTTGTTAAACCCGAAGCTAAACAGTAATAAAAAGGCACTTACCACCATCCTGGTGTGAGAAAGTCTGTGAAGAGAAAAAAAAATAAAAGAAGACTGGTTAAAACTTTCTGGGGCTGCTTTTATGGTTCTTTGACTGTTTTAAATGGTCAGCTCTGGGGCTTTGGCTCCTCAGGTTTAGGTGCAATTAGAGTCCAAAGGAGAGGGACATGGTGTAACTGAAAGGGGAACTCTTGCTGTTTCTTGCAAGCAGTGCAATTCAGAAGCAACTTTTCTGGCAAATGCCACTATTTATGGGTGCCTCTGGGAGAAGGGAAGTTTGTGATTTCTTCCAGGCATCCTGACGTCTTTCAGTGGGGCTGAAAGCTCACACGGTTTTCATGCAGATAAGCTATGGAGATAGCATACTAAATCTATCTTTTGAAAAGGCTGGAATGGTTCAGGGAAATCCAAATAGTCCAGACTTAAATAGATCTGACACCTCTGTATCCTTGCTGCTCTTGTTCTTCCAGCTTTGAGATAAATGCTCTGCAACTGCCCTCAACCTTCCTGTAAATGCATGGATTATAGCTGCTATTTTGAAGCAGTGCTAAGAATCTTCCTTGGTTTCAGTCTATGACCAAATGGATTTTTTTTTCTTTCTTTTTCTTTTTCTTTTTTTTTTTTTAAATTTTAGTACCTTTTGCAAATTGTCGAAGGATTTCTCAGTCTCCTTCAGTTTCTCCAAAATGATTTGTTCTTTGGCAGATATTTGGGATTCCTCACTTTCCAATTTCTGTATTTCTTGTTCCAGCCTGTGGAAGACACACAGACATGCACATACACACAAAAATAAAAAAAGTAAGAACTGTTTCAATTAGATGTAGTTATCTAGGTAGTAATAAGCATTACAAATGTCATCAGGAACACCTTTCACACTTGTTATTCACAAATGATTTACTAGCACATGAATGGCACATGAATCATTTGCAACTCAGCTATTCAAGAAAAAACTGTAATTTTTCTTACTATGCACTTGAGCACAAATGTGCAGATAACTAAAAATATACCTTAGTTTCCCCTCGTGCCAGTTCCTTTAACATCCCTCAGACATGCATTTCCATTTTAGAAACCAAAGTATTGGATGACTGCATGATTAGAGGAATAGGTGCCTTCTAATGCTGCCATACTACAGACAATGAAAGTGGAAATAGGTTTTTCAAGCTCGCAGTCAACTAGTTGTATTCAGAGCTTTTCTGGAACCAGTACATGGACTGCTTTCCACAATAACACTTCTGGGTTGGAGTTTTCTTCTAGGATAGCCAAAAGAGTTGGATATCCATCCGTGCTTCCTGCTGTTGGTAGATGATACTGGGGAATCCAGGGGCTTCATATAATTAAATACACAAAAAATAGTTTTGTTCTTTCAGGCAGCAAGCATTCAGCAATCTTGTTGAACTTGCTGAGACCTAACAACACTCACTTCTTAACATGTGATTCATTCTGATTGGGCTGTACTTTAACCACAAATATGCAAGGTTAGATTCTCCATTACTTTAATGTAAACCTCCTTTTATTGCCATGATTAATATCAGTATTATGAAGTAATAGTTTCTCTCTCTATTTTTATGTTCAACACTGCCTCAATTTTCTCACTTTGGGGGATGAACGAACGAACGAACGAATAAATAAATAAATCAATAAATAGAAGGATCTGTAATCTTGTAATCTGAGCTCAGATGAATATTTCAGTCAGGGATGGTTACCTAAAACTCCCATTGCCTTCAAAATGAGCTGTAGCTTCTCACATTTTGTTGGACCATATTTCTGTGAACACGACCGATCTCCGTTGTCTAATATTTTCACAGAGAGGCAGCCCTTCCTTCCCTCCTGGCAGCTCCTTGCACCTGCCTTGCTGCCATTGTTTCTCGTGTGAAGGATCTGATCCGAGCTAAAGGGAGAGATTGTTGCTCTTCTCCAGTTCTGCTCAGAGCAGGGCTTCATTAATGCTTGTTTGATCAGAAGGCAGAGGGCAAGGAGAAGGTGACTGTGCACAGCCAGGGAGGAGGGAGGGAGAGATTGCTCCTTTCAGGGGCTTCACAGCTTGGGTTGCTTGTGAAATTCGTGTGCTGAGATGTAGATGCCAAGGTCTAGCTCCCAGGCACCCACCTGGGAAATCTGTCCCTACTTTCTGACTGTACAAGGATGAAAGATGTGTCACAGTTGTTGAGAGTGCTTTGCATTAGACAGAGGCAAAACATTTGCAGCCTCAAGTTGCTGTGGAGAGAAAAGGCAGATTTTCTCTTCTGAAATATATTAACACCTCCCCATCTCAAATTCTTGATAGTATGTCATACTGCCATGTTTCTTTCTTAAAGGAAACCCCCTCAACTCCAAAGTGAAATGGCTTAATTTCAGTGATTTTAAAAAGCACTTTTAGAAACTACAGTTCCAATACAGTTAATGTTTTCTCCAAGTTAATACAAAGAGTTTAAAAACACAAAACATTTTGTTCTGCTGAAATGGAAAAATGTAATGCAGGGAATATTTCTGGGAGAAAGTTTTCAAAAGCACTCTTCCATTTCAATTTTCCCTTCCAGGAAATAATTTTAAATAGCTTTGAAGTGGAAAAATCATTTGTCACTGAGGTCAGCAATTGCCATGCTCCTACTTAATGAATTTGGAAGTCAACAGAAAGGTGGCTGCTTTTTCTTCCCTGTGCCTGGAAGTAGATCCATGTATGTTTTTACCCCGCTGATAAAGACATTTGAATTAATCTGTTCTGATGAAATCACATTGTGGAGCTGGGTGAGTGGGTGTTTACTATGATGCTTCTTTTCTTCCCAGGCAAATTGCTCTGCAGCATTTTCAGAATTCATATTGTATAGCCCAGTGCAATTTACTAGACACATAATGCAGGAAGAGACTGGAAAATGGGACTGTATGGAAGCCAGCAACAACAAAATGCATGTGAAGAACTCTTTCGAATGAGCTGGGCACTAATTAATCAGTTATGACAATGAGAACACTGTGAGTATGCATGGCGTAAGGCAACTCATCTGATGTGAGTAAGGCTGTAAATGTGTGTAGACTACTTGCAATCTGAGGTGATTGTAAATGCAGTTTTTTGTTCAGGTTTGTCACGAATTGCTTGTTCTTGCAAAGAAAGTTTGCTTCTAGTACATGCACTTGCGCGTGCACGCTCAGCAATTGTGTGCATTTATAATTTCTTACTTTGTGGATATGTGCTTTTTTTTCTTTTTTTACTTGTTTATGTTTCTTTTAACCTTCCCTCCCAGTTCACTTCCTCAGTTTCATGCCAGACTGCTGTTGCCACTAAGACAAGCTGGGCATAAGAAACACTAGATTTCCCTATTCTGAAAACTTGTTCGTTTTTCTTCTAGAAGCAGTAATAACAGCAACTTGCTAAAGAGGAAAGGAATCGATATAGAGCTGCCAACTTTTAGAGACATGGGTGAAGCTGGTAGGGACAGAGGTCTGTGTGACACTAAGAACGCCTGCAGCCTTGTGCCAGAAGTTCAGATTGCCGTTTTCCCACTGAAATCAGTGTGGGCAGACTGAGATCTCTGAGGCCTTATGGGGAATGGATCTAGTCCTGGAGATAAAAATAGAAGCTAAAACGCTGGATTCCTAGTTGTGGCAGGAAAAATACAGATTGTTCAGTAGTGATCATCCAGAATGTACCTTGTTACACAGCACAGGGATCATTTACCAAGCATTAACATCCACAGGAGGTTGTTCTATTCTTTTTCACTTGATTTTATGACTTTCAACTCTGTAGACTTACAGGCAGAGGTAATGCTGTGGGGTGCGTGAGGTAACAGAAACACTGAGGAACACAGTTTCCATGTGAGTTGTTGTATGCATTAATCAGTAACCACCCAGGCACCAGGGACTTCACTGGAAAATATTCCTTCTTCAGTGGGCACCTGGAGCCTCTCTCCTTCATCTGCCTCTTTACACTGGGGCCAGCAGTACAAAAATTAATATCACCTTACAAAATGAAGGTTGTTTTGCACCCTTTACTTCTTTAGTTGTGTCGTACCACCAAAATGGCTGAGTGACAAGGAGCACTGCCTGCTATTTTGGTAACAAGATATAACAGGCAAATGCAAATTTAGCCTGAGAAACAAAAGCGGTGGTACCACATCTGTTTCAGGCAATATGCCACATGATGGTCTAAGCAGCAATAAATCATCAAAGTACACGTGGGCTCGTACACACATACACAAAGTCCTTACATTCTTCCTGTGTAAGCCTGTAAATATTCAATAATGTCCCTTTCTTCTGGCCCAGTTTAAAACGGATGTGTTTAATTGTCATTTGACACCTGGTAAGGAAACCCTTTAATTCCCTTCTTCCTGGCTTCTTAGCAGACTTCAGGCTGGAGTTTGAATGACAGCCACAACAATAAAGCCATCAAATAAACAGCCACAGTTTCTGGAGTGCTGTTGGGAACACACACAGAGGAAAATGGAGCTCAAGATGGGTTAGAAGTAGTGTAAAACAGTCTGCTAGTATTGCTGCTTCTCAGCCCAAGTAGTTACCTGATCACCAGGGCCTGCTAAACTATTGCCATAAGGAGAAAATAAAACCTAGTGATGGAGTCAGGAGTTGCTTTGTCATGGGCCGGTCTTTACAGTGGGTGTACACAAAGTCCAATGTCCCTGGACACCACAGGAACAAAGAGGGGAGATTTCATCTCTCAAAAACCCAAGCGTGCCTCCAGCTGTCTGTCCCTCAGCTTCCTTTAGTGGATGTCTGCCATGAGCACCTGAGGGTATAGCGGTGTTTTCGGGGGTGTGATTTCCTCGGCTACAAGAGATGTTTCTCTTGCCACATCTCAGCTCCAAGTCTGTGTCCTGGGAGGTGGAGACAGGAAAGTGGTTATCTATCCAGCCCTGTCGGGTGATTCCCAACAGGGCCATCAGGAGCTCCGTTTTGGCCGTGCTCTCCTGGAAGCAGCTAGCTCGAATGCACCATGAGGAAATCCAACATATTTCAAGGATTCCTGTATCCTGACTCGGCGTCCAGGAGGCTGGGGAAAAGGTGCCTGCTGAAAGTGGTCCAAACTGGGTTACGAAAACCCTCTAGTGTTCCATGTGTTGCTTTGGCTCAGCACTGAGAAGAATGGTCACGAAATCCAAGTGGCCACCTGATCTTGTTTATGGTGATGTCCCACTGTGAAGGGGAGGAAATAATGAGCAGAAGAGGAGGTGTTTACTGGTTCACAGATTCTGTCTCTTGGCTATTATTTTCCTGTCAGTAATTGTTCGTGGATGCCACCACTCATTGGTCAGTAAGATTACAGGTTCATAGGATAACCCAGGTTGGAAAGAAGACCTCTGTAGGCCTCTGGTCCAATCACCTGCTCAAAGCAAGGTCAGTGGTGAGATCAGACCAGGATGCTCAGGGCTTCATCCAGTCAAGTCTTGAAATCCCCCAAGGTTAGGGGGAAAAGACAGACTTTTCAAGGCTACTGCAAGGCTTCCTCGTACAAAATCCATGGATGCCAACCAAGATGCCCCGCAAAATTCAGAGCAGAACCACTCAATGCAGGGGAGGAGGGTGCACCAGGTGTCTGGCTGGTGTGTTTGATGGGATTTCAACCAGTGTCAGTAGGGGGGCCGTGATGTTTCTGAGAGAACAGGGCATGGAAGCCAGGGATGAACCCTCCTGCAGAGATGATGGGACCATGGACTAAAGGAACTTTTGGAGAGTACAGGAGTCTTTTTAATTCAGGTGAAAACAAGGGGAACTCAGCTGAAAGAGCAAAGAGATGAAGAGGGAAGAGGTGTTTGTTACTATGTTATATGTATATGCATTTATATTTGCACACAGTATCCAGCAAACATGTTTGCATACTGGTCACAGTTTGGTCCTTCAGTCTGAAGGGGATGAATGCATGGTCTCTAGGGGAAGGATTTCTTCTGTTTCCCATGCTAAGATTTTGAAAGCTATGGATTCAGGCTATCATCATCCTCTCTGCTGAAAGGTTCAAGGTGCTTTGCCTTGACCTCAGCAGGGGCCTGAGCAGTGTCCTCAGGGTACTCACGCAGCTGGTGTGCAGCCACGCTCCTTGCAAGAAGGACGCACTAATCAGTACCATGCCTGAAGCCTCCTCTCTCCAGCTCATTAACTCTGGCACTCATGTGCTTTCTGGAGATACCTGAGTTTGGGAGAAAGCTCAGCTGTATCTTTTTCAAGGTAGAATTGTAACAACGTTACAAGCAGGGAGAACAGCTGCAGGTTTAAAGATCAGTTATTCAGCCTGCATTAGCTCTGCTTTGCACCCCACAACCTGAGAAACATGGGTATGATTTCTGCACTGAAAACAGAAGCGTAATGGAAATGATGTCTGCAGCACATACACTGATGCATCAGTGGGAAAAAGAACACTCGTCTACACGAGTAAGGAAAATATACAATTATTTGAAACTCAAAAAGAAAACAGGAAAGGCTTAATCAGAGTAAACACTCAGACGGAAAAGGTGACGGATGGATTTTCAGAGTGGGGGATGGCTCAGCTGTAAAGTGAGTATTTTGCCATTCCTTGGCTGACCCCTGAAATCAACCTGGTATAAAAGACGCAAAGAAGTCATGGGTCTGTACAATGGTAATTAGTGCCAGGTCTCACAGAGGTGAAAATTTGAGCTGTTACAAGAGATATTAAAATGTCAGACTCACAAGCAGAAGGCTATCACACACCCTTGTGATGCTTACTATACAGATATTTGAACAGATATTTAAGTTTAGGGAGAGCTGGGATTGCCTGTAGGGATGAATTTGATCTCTGCACAGACTCAGTGTCTGTCTCATGAATTTAGCCCTTTTGAAGCTTTTGACCACAGTGAAAAAAACAGAATGGAATGTGTGGAAGGCTTTCTTCTCTGAAGGGCAATTGAAACATAATGTGTGGGGTCCATCTTTGAGCACAGAGCCACGCACCTTTTCCTGCAGTGCAAAAGAGTGCTGGCTAAAATACTCCACCCCATGAACCTCTTAGTAGAGGCAGCAGGGTAACCTGCACCCATTCAAAATAACTTCAGAAAATGAACTTGCAATGAAGAAATGAATGACTTTGAAGCAGAGTGGGGAACAAGTTCCCCCTGTAAGATGTGCAAGTCTTGCATCTGAGCTCTTTAAAAGAGCACATGTGGAGAAAACATGAAGAACTGTATCCTAAATCCCAGTCCAACACCTCAGCCCTTGATGAGCTTCTCACACCCTTTACAACTGCCAATTGTCAGCAACCTAGCTGTAAGTCAGTGTGCCTAAGAATGTGGACCATTTACGTCTGTGCAACACCATGAACCCTTCATCTGCTGTATAGCAGCAAGGAATCACTTGGTTTAGTTTCTACATTGGCTTAGTTTTCTGAGCAAACACTGCCAGTTGTGCCAAACCCGGGTGGAACATCTGTGGATGTCTCTGTGTATCGACACACAGCCAGCGCTGATGGTAAAAAACTGCTTGACTTCAGGTCTGGAGCAGGATCCATACTCTGGAGTATGACTCCAGAGCTGAGTAACTCAATGTCTCTTAGTTTAGTCTTTCTGTAGAGCTCATCCTTTTTGAACAGCTCGCCCTCAAAGAGGATATCTGGCAGTGCACATCATGATTTCCAAAAGGGTGTTGTTTACAGAGTGTGGCTGATAATCAAGAGCAGCAAACTTAATTAGCATCTTTGAAAAGGCAAAGCCTATGTGATTGGAAGGACTGGGAGTGCATTATCACTAATCAATGCTCATAAATGAGATTCAGGCATGATGCTGAATGAGTTGCTCTGGTAATCTGTATATATCTTCCTGAGCNGCCCTGTATCATCTTTGTGGCCCTCCGCTGGACTCTTTCCAGGAGATCCCTGTCTGTTTTGTACTGGGGAGCCCGGAACTGGATACAGTACTCCAGATGAGGCCAGGGTGGAGTAGAGGGGGAGGATGACCTCCCTCACCCTGCTGGCAATGCTCTTTTTAATGCACCCCGGGACTCCACTGGCCTTCTTGGCCACCAGGGCACACTGCTGGCTCATGGCCATTCTGCTGTCCACCAGGACCCCCAAGTCCCTCTCCACAGAGCTTCTCTCCAGCAGGTCAGCTCCCAACCTGTACTGGTGCATGCGATTATTCCTCCCCAGGTGCAAGACTCTACACTTGCTTTTGTTAAACTTCATCAGGTTCCTCTCTGCCCAGCTCTCCAGCCTGTCCAGGTCTTGCCGAACGGCAGCACAGCCTTCTGGTGTGTCAGCCACTCCTCCCAGCTTTGTATCAGCAAAAGGTGGTGAGGCTGGGCTCTATCCACTCATCAAGAAGAGAAATTGTTCCTCTCACCAAGAAAAATTTGCATCCCAGTGACAGCTGAAGAACTTGAGGAGAGAGGAAATAGACTGTACATCTCCGTTGGCTGTTTACAATAGATGTGTACATGCACATGAATAGAAAGGGAGCTGTATGCTGATATTTTGCATCTGCCTGATTTAGGACCAGATTAATCCCTGTTAGGTTAGCCAAATCAAGGACCAGAAGTCACTTGGTGGTCATAGGATTTCTTGA
This sequence comes from Penelope pileata, assembly GCA_013396635.1. NCBI lineage: Eukaryota > Metazoa > Chordata > Aves > Galliformes > Cracidae > Penelope > Penelope pileata. The sequence continues at coordinate 41,222 of WBMW01005645.1, read as the reverse complement.
GCTAAACATGATCAGCTGAAAAAATCAACAGCCATTATCCTGAGTTAGCAAATTGTTGTCTGCTCCAGATTTAGAAGGCTTTAAGGAGCGCTAATGAATGTTTTGACCTGCAATTGCCAAAGCTATACGAGTCCCTTCCATGCCAAAACAACACCATGTTGGTGTAATTAATGTCTCTGTGGTGACTCTTCCTCCAGCTGGAGCTGCTTTTTCATGGCATTTCATGCATTTTCTCCCTTCAAGAAGCATGGCATCTCATTCCAATATCACCTCTTCATGTCACCTTAACTTTTTGCCCCTCTATTGTTTACAGTCCACTCTTATTTGTGGATTTCTACAAGTGTAAGTCTTCTGGGATGAGCTCTTTCAGTCTTCAAATGAGAGACATCTCCACCCTGGGTGGGATTACAACTGTCAAAACTTTCCAGGACTGTACTGCCTTGCCCTGGGAGCAGGCAGGAGGTCAGTGGACCACTGCACCTTGAATGCTCATCCTGACAGAGGAGCACCACATTGCTTGATCCTCCTTTGGGAAATGGAGAGGAAATAGGAAGCCTGGTCTGAACCCAGTGCCCTGGCAATCAACCAAAGAGATGAAAAAGCCGAGTCTGCTTCCTCTCCTCCCATCTACGTGCACCTGAGCACTTTGCCCTGAAAGCTCCCACTCATGCCCCTGACCAGACTCCAGGCAGAACATGGCAGATCTCACTGAGTGCCTCCATCTCTGACCAGATGAGTAGAGACTCCAGTACCTTAACCCACCCAGCAGATTCTGGCTGTCATCTGCTCTGGGAGCACCTCTATTTAGATCAACCGGCACAATCCCCTCAGTATCTTGGCCCAACAATCACACTTGGAGACAAGGAAAGCAGCACAGGTGTGGCCAACCCAGCAAAAAACAGCATGCTGACACGTCGCAGCTATGCACATGAAAATTCATTTTGGCTTAGAAACAGATGCCAGCAGTTCAGCTGTACAGTAGACTGTGTTATTTATAGGTTGGGAGAGGTGCAAGAAATGGAGAGCAACTGAGGGATGACTTTAGAGTGCTTGTCCTCCTGTAGTGTGGCAGGGCCATCTGCTACAGGGCCAGCAGGTATGACTTTATGCACCCATACCTGCAGCTGCCAAGGGAAGAGGATGTTTTTTGTGCCACTCCTATATGCATCAGTGACCTGAAGATACACCTATCAGCATTAACAGGGAAGGCAGGAAGCCTAGAAAAGTGCAGGCTTTATCTCCACGTTCATTTTTAACACAGGGAAGTAAAAAATCACTGAAGGTATTTGCTCTGAAGAGGCTGCAGCCTTCCATGCACAGACAGGGAAAGCACATCTTGTCCTCAGCTTGCAATGTCAGCTGGGCAATAAGCTGCTCAGGGCCACGGAGAGCCTGGGGCAGAGCCTCAAGCCAAAGCTGCACCCTTTGGGTTGCGGCAGAGAAGCCAGGAGAACAGCCCAGCAGCCACATGCTGCAAGGTGGGCCCTGCAACCTCCAGGCTGTCCGCAGCAGAAACTTCAGGCAGATAAAACTTTATTTTCTATCCTTACTAAAACTTACAGTTGGTTCTAGAGGGGCTTCAATAGGAATGCAATAAACTTCTGCTAGCTTGGAGCCCAAGCAGTGCTGCACCAAAAAGCAAAATGCTGGAGTCAGTAGGGAGCCCATACACATGTCTGGAGAGATGCCTTCCCACCACCCCTCTGGGGAGATCAGGAACCTGCTGCCAAGTAGATTCTACCTCACCACCCAAGGAACCACTCTTTTCTTAAACTCAGTGGGGAGGTTTGCTGGTGGCAGCTGGAGGGCCAAGCTACCCCCACCCAATGTTTGGAATTTAACTGCTTTTCTGCCAGGAAGTCACCACACTGGGACAAACTTTCTCAAAAGCAAAAATGTTGTTGAGCAACCAGGAAGCTGGAAAATGCCACTCGGCTGTTGAAGCTGAGGCTCCCCACCCCGTGTAAACTGATAGTGATTTCTGTAGATACACTATTGGAGAGGACAGGAAAAAGATTCTCTAAACCAGGCCTGTCCATCTCCTCATCCTTTTCCTTTTCTTCTGCTTTCTCCTCTTCTGCCCTCCCCCTCCTACTGGTTGCTCAATCCTCTCACTCTGGTTCCTGGTGGATCCCATCCCTTTGCCACCCATGCCTATACCTGCCCTTCCCAATCCCCCTGATGTCTCCTGCCTCTCTGCAACTGCCTTGCTCCCCACAGTCTATCTGTCTCCATTGGTTATTTCTCCAATTATATCACCTACTTTTCTATTAAAACATTATTCCATGTGTCCTGTCTCCTCATCATTCTTTCTTTCTGCCTCTCATAAGACAAATACATCCATGTATGACCATACAGCCAGCTCTTATCTGCTGGCTGACTCTCTTGTTGCCCCCACTAAAGGCCACGGTCCTCACTAAAGAGTTCTTTGGAGCACAGGGGATCATGGTTCACTGGGGACGAAGACTGTTCCAGCTTTTATGGTGATGGTCTGTAAAAGTCTACACCTATAAGAGTTTAAGAAAGGGAAAATTCAAAACATCTACTGCAGCTGATGGCAACAGCCACACTTCAAGAGACGGAGTCCATGTATTGTTCGCTGTAGTAACATGTTCTATACATCACTACATCTACGAATATATACTGTATAGCAATTTTTATAGCACACTGTAAAGTAACATGTATTATAATTTACAAAATATGTTATATAGCTGTGATTTCCCTAAAAATTATTGTTCCCCTTCTGTTGCATTTCTGCTTGTCATAACCACTGGGAAACGATAATACAAGTTGCATCAGTGCAGCCATTGACATTGAGATATGGCTGACCATGCTTCCAGCAATGTCAGTCTCTTATCAGTGCTGTGCAGGTTTCAATCTGTGTACAGGAGAACTTTGACCTACGAGGGCCTGAGCAAAAGTTTCTGAATCCATGAGAGCCAAGAGCATTCATGGGTTTTTGAGACACTTGTCAATACCCCCTGTATCCTTCTCTGTGTTGTGCTTGAGGCAGTTTTGCTCAGAGGCAGAGGGTGCAGAATAAAGCAAGGACCAATGCACTCAAGCTCTCCATTGGTTGCACTGGTCTGGAGTCCTGGCTGCCCAGGATGAAGCATCCCCTCCATGCAGACATTCAGCAAAGCCTTTCTGACAGTGCCATACAAATATCAGCAAGAATTATTGTGTGCAAACTTCATGAGGATCAGGTAATTTTACACAACTAGCAGCTGATCTAACAAAAAGGCTTTCTCTGTAGCAATCTACACACAGCAGATGAATGTGGGGAATACTGTTTTTCCCCACTGTGAAGAACAATTTCTCACGAACCACATTTTTCTTCTCTTGTTCAGTTTACAGTGACAATTCTTTCCTTTTGTCTTGGGCCAAAGATTGTGTTTTTACTTTTTGTTTGTTTTGCTTTGTTTTTACTTTCAAGGATATAAATATTTTTGATGTAAATATTTTTCTTCCTCTTATCTACCTATTACTTGATTGTGTGGAATGGATGCTAACACAATGTGGTGGTGGTTACATCAGTATTTGTTTTTCTGCAGTGCCAGTGCTCACATGGCTCTTAGCAACTTAAAATCTTTTTTCTGTTAAATAGAATAATTCTATAATGTGAAATTAAAAAAATATCATGAACGATTCTAACTTTGTGCGTTGATAAGGTGCTGAAGTTCTTTTATGGCATGAAGAAGCACACAGAAGTTTCAGAGTGGGGCTCTTTGCAAGTGCTGCACTTTTGAAGAAATGATTTGAAATGATGCTCTGAACTCCATGGTAATACCATAGCTCTGACTGTTTGCACGTGGTATCTGACTGAACACCAGCACCAACACGCACAGGGTTACCAGCCTACTGTAACGCTCATTCAAGTCAATTGAGGGAAGTTGAACGAGAGTATGTGCTTTTTGTTAATACATATGTTGCATTTATGGCTGTCCAAGCCTAATGGGGATACCTGAGAGAACACCTTAAAATGCTCTAATTTGTGGATTTGCCCTAATATATATAAGTATATATGTAAGTATATGCAGACTAATTGAAATACAAGATTTTCCTGGTGCAGGCTGCCCTTTTCCCCCTTGTTAATACTTCTTGTCACTCCGTGAATTCCTGCACATTCCTTCACACAAAACTCCACTCACAGCCACAGCAGCTTGCTCCTTGCTCCCCAGACACCAGGATTTCACTCTGCTTACGTCTCCCATTTGTGATGTTTTGAATCCCTCCTGTCCCAACCACATCTAACTCTTAGCAATTCAGGAGCAAACACAGATGAGTCCGTTGTATGGCAATCTGATCATCTCTGAAAACCTGTCCTAGCTGTTTATTAGAAGAGCAGTGTCCTCAAAATAGCAAGCAAGGGCTGGAGTTGTCTGTTTTATCCCTGCTGTAGCCTCCAGAAAATGACTTTGTCTGACTCCATTTCCCCATCTTGATCCAATACATTTTCCAGTCATATACTGTCCAATCACACATCAATCTGTGCTTCTCCCAAGTAGATTTGTTAGTTGGTATTATTGATACTGGCTACTCACTGTACATGTGAAGTTTCTAGGATCTTGGTTTGACTTGAGTCATATGTACTTCTAATGACTGCATGGACTTTGTAATGGATTTCAGGCGCAAACAAGAGCTTATTTATTCACTTTCTTTATGAATATTCTGCAGTGGTTGCTTAAAACATGCTGTTGCAAGGAAGATGGTGCCTATAAGCCTATTTGTTGGCTTCAGAAGGATGTGCTGCCCAGTATCCAGCACTCCAACACAAGGCACACTGTGCCATTGATGGAAAGCAGCCAAGGAGAATGTGTCTGAATACACAGAAGAATAACACAGAAAATGAATGTGAGCCCCAGAGAATTCAAGCTGCTACACTGGAGATGTCCAAGCCCAAACAGAGGTGTTATAGTTGGTGTGATGACACCTTCCCTGTACCTTAGCTGTCATATGGATACCAAAGCACAACTGCCTTACTATGATGAAAAGCTGCAGCATACAGGGATCCCACCTACCTCCCTCTGACCTTTCTTACCCACGCTTGCCTTGCCGCCTTTGCTGTGCTTTACACTGCCTGAACCTGTGATGCACTCAGAAGGTCATGAGAAGGAGAGCTAGAGGCTATGTGCAGCTGACAGTGAGTGCCCTAGGCAGTGAGATTTATTAAGTTCCTTTTAAAATTCCCAACATCATGTGCCCCTCGCAAACACATAAATGCATTCCCGTGCATGCCTGCCAAGAGCGGCTGGGACAGCAGGAACAGAAACGGGGCAGGAAGTGGAACACCCAGTAGGAGCTGTTGCTTGTTTTGTTTGTGTCTTGTTGCAAACAGTTTATTGGACTCGAGCACTGCAAATCTGTTCTGTGCTGTCATTCTCTTACAGGAACTCACAGTCCATTTTTCTAGGGTGAAGGCTGGTGCGAGGCGAGGAATGTGTCCTCTGGGAACAGACGGTCATTTCTGTGCGGTTGCTCTCCACCAGCAGCAATGAGCAACACACCAAGATGCTGCCTCCCTGACCCTGCTTCATGGCTCTGATCTACATTAAAGCCCTTGTGTTTTGTTCATTTATTTATTTGTGCTTGGTGGCCAGCATCCCCGTTCTCCCAGAAAGCATCAGAATAAATGCAACTTCAATGGGGAGAGGTTTCGCCCTGGTGGGACAACTCCAAGGTTATCCAAAGTGCTCCTGCCGAGGCAAATCAAGCCAATCAGGAAGCCCCCAGAAATGTGGGCTGTGTTCAAATTGTTGTTTCCACCCTGAGACATTTCCTGCTATTGTTCTTGCCATTTTCTCTGAGTGTCTGTGGGACTGCTGGGTGGTGCTGCTACTGCCGGTAAGGGCAGTAGCAGTATTTTGGGGAGGCCTCCGGTCCTTGTGGGCACAGGGAGAGCTCTGTGCTGTTCCCCTCATAAACTCCCAGTGCAAATTTCCGGCACACAAGTGCAGGGAAGGTGGGACTGCAGTGATAACTCGATCTTGGTTAGCAAAGCAAAGTGCCTTTTCCCACTGGCTGTGCTCAGCCAGGCAAGAATGAAATCGTGTGATAAAATGATGAATGAATTTTAGCTCAAGGAATTGGTTAATACCCCAGCACAAGCAGAGGGTGGGTGGCAGGAGCAAGTCAACAGGCTCCTATTGGAAATAGGCAATCTTTCAGGTTTCTTTGAAGCTAAGCCATTCTATGATTCGATGATCCTGTGAGTGGCTGAGAGCCAATTAAATTCTGAAGGTGTTTTGGAAGTGGACTGCCTTAGTTTTAGCTCTGTCATCCAGAGCCTGATTTTTACTTCTCTGGAGTACAGAAAGTCCAACATTGGCCCTACACAATCCCCATGCCCATACCTCATTTTAGAATTGCCTTGCTTTCACCAGAAGCATCTCTCGAGTTGTTGCAGCAGGAGGGGCTGAGAAGAGCAGGGTGCTGCCCTACAGGAGGCCACACCAAACCAGGTCCTAAACCCCCACTGCCTGCTTGGGGAATCATGAGCATATCTGGAGGCATTTGCTCTTTTGGTTTTCAGAGGTAGTATTAGAATTTCCCATGCTGTGGAGAAACTGCGAGACCAAATTCTTGCTTAGAAAGCATATGTAAGTGCTGTATCTGTATGAGTGAGAAGAGCCAGCTACACAGCTGTAAGAATGGAGAAGTAAGTGTACAAAAGAGCTCTGAGATTGCTCATGGCTTGCTTTTCCAGCCCTTTGTTCCATGTTACCTAGCATCAGCCAGTCTCTTGAGTCATGGTCACTCATGGTGTTGCAGTGTGAATAAAAAAGGAGAGTGAATTTAGCAACACGGCAATGTCCTCCTTTTTATTTTTCATGATGGATCAGAGGTCCCCCCTGCTGCCTCATGGAAAGTTGGAATAAGACATGATTTTAATTGTGGGAAGCTGAAAAGTTTGTCTTCGCTTTGGAATGAATGTTTGCCATAAGAGTCAGCTGACAGCTTCCTGCCTGAGTGGGTCTTAGCTGGGTGAAATTCTTGACCTCTGGACTTCCCAGGGGCTGCAGACGTTCCAAGCCAGGATAAAGCAGACATCTGGGCTGATTCAGTTCAGGGAGTGAAAACCAGCCAATAGAGCACCTGCAGCCCAGGATGAGCAAGGGAAGGGATTACTTTCCTTTTCAGAAGAATCTCTGAAAGCATGCCAGGGTCTACATTTTCATGGCTGTCCCATAGTTGGTTATAAGGCATGGCAGAGAGATAGCACAGGACTGCCTTTGTGACAGTAAATGTAGGAGAGCACCTCTAGACCACCAAGCAGTGTTGGTGACACCTACTTTCTTATAAATTTCTTTGCACTCTGTTCATTATTCCTTCTGCAGCGAGCTGAGGAAAACCAAGTGCAGCCAGATGAGTTCCTGGCTACAATCCCGGGAGGCCTGGCTGGTTCGAGGAGCTGGCTCGCTTTGTTTTGTTTCGGTGGATGCCCTGGCTACACAAAGCGCCCTCTCACCTGTGGGAACAACGGTGATGTCTGAAATAGTGGTATGGAGGGATGGGCTGGAAGAGGAGATGGTCCATGACACATCTCTGGAAATTCCTGCTACATAACTAGGAAAAAGAGATCACAATTTTGCAGGACTTGCCAAAAACCTTGGGGATTTACTTTAGGGGTTTTTCACAGTGATCTTAATACTCAAGGATCCTGACTTTAGAAAACTTCAGCTGAGTCTTACGATTGACCTCTGAATATTATTGGCTATACTCACAAGATTCACCCTCTTTTCTTCTGTGTTCACTTTGTTTTTACATTGGTATTTGAACAATTCATTCAACTAAAATAAATTCTTGTAAGAATGGGCAATAATGAATGTGAGACCATTGTGAAAGTCTGCTCGGGTTCATAGAATTGACAGAACATTTTCATTTGCTTGGTCTAAAATTCCACAGCAATGTAAGTCCAAGGGGAAAGGTGTCACAGATGCTCAGAAAAGGCTATGTCCCATTTCAAAGTTGCTTCATGTAGCTAAGTGCATACACCCTAAGGCATGTATGAAGTTAAGAACTTACCAACCAGTTTTTGGTAACAAGTTCCAAAACATGCAAATAGGCACCTTTGTGGATATACAGAAAAAGACAAACCTTGGGAGTGATAGAGGTGCTTTGAAAATGGGATGCAGGCACTTCTGAAATTTTGTCTCTTGTGATTTCCATGCCAATTGAGGTGCAGTCATGAACATTTTCTCTTTAGATTGACTTGATCTGTAGATTTTTATGGTTGAAGTGATAGAGCTGATACAGAAGTATTGGAAGCCTTGAATTTCAACAAGAAAGTTAAACAGACATTAAACTGTAGCTGTGCACATAGCTCTGGCAGTATGAATAGAAGAACTGATACTTCAATATAAGCACGTATAGAAATGTCTTCCTGACTCAAGGCTTAAAAGTGTAGTGACATTAAATGCCAGAAGACAGCACATAAGTAAAAATGTTGTCTCAGTCCACTGAAATGGGCAGACCAAAAATGAAAATAAATTAACTTAAATTGACTTTAAAATGTCTTAATTCAAGTCATTGGAGCTGACAGCAGCAACAATATTTGGGGAGCTGGAATGACATTAGCACTGCCGATAGCTGAGGGCAGTTGGAAGTGCAGGCTGCTGAGATGGCTGGCCAAGGGGCTGGCAGGTTAGTCGCTGAACACCAGATGGATACCACCAACTGTCTAAATGCTTTCTCCCTCATTTGAAATTGGCCTTATTTGTGGCTGAGCTCCTTGGCTCTGCCTGCAGTTCCCAGCTCTGCTATGGGCAGCCCTGTTGGCACACACCCCGCAGCCAGCACGCAGGCTCCTGTCAGCGTGACAGCGTGAGCCCCTGCAGGAGCTGTGGGTTTGTCAGACATGCCCTATTCTTACAAAATTTCTCATTAGCAGTGTGAAACACCCACGGCACCATTTCTTTCCACCCTCCTTTACTTTTGTTTTGTTTTGTCATATTCATGTCAGCTGCTGTGATCAATCACAAAAGAGGCATTCTGCGATGTTGGTACAGAACTGCTGGTATTTGCCATTTTACACTGTGCTAACCCTGGTAGGTAGGAGAAGGGTAAAGATCCAGCTCTTGCTCAAACCAGCTGTGTTTCTAAGTCTCCCTGGCTTCTTCCCGGGGGTCCAACCCCATGCTGAGTGTTCTTGTGGCCTTCTGGCAATGGGGTTGCTCCGGCCTCTGCTCACTGCCCACTGCATGCCTCCTCCCATGTAGGAGGATGCAGAATCAAGCTCAGAAAGTTCTCTCACAGAAATCTTTATACTTGCACCTGTCTTCTTCCCTGGAATGTCCTCTTTGAGAAGTACCAAAGTCTCCAGGCCAAGAAGTCCTTGAAAAGTTAAATTTCTGTGAAAAAAAGGAATCTGGAAACAATCTTGCGCTGATCTCCAAAGAATTTGGTGTGGATTGATTTGTAGGACACATACCATAGTTTAGATGCAGAAAGGTGACTTGTCTGGTTCAGGCTAATTATAAGCGATGTAAAGATTGAACCTAAAGATGAGAGAGAAATGTCTACTTGCCTTAAAAGAATGGTCGTGCAGAAACTGCAGTTGTGAAGGCTGAGCCCGGGAGGGGCCAGTGTCACACACAGGGCTCAGTGGCAGTGTTAGCGCTGGAGTGGTCCAGGGAGCAGGGGAGAGCCGTGTCCAGTTTATCATGCTGGTGCAGGTGTTCTAGGTAATCATGGCTGAATGATGTTCAATTCTCGATGCTGTGGCTTACGAAGACAGCCAGCAGACAACTCAGTGTATCCTGTCTGCGTTCACTCAATTCTGCAGGCAGTTGGGTGAAGCTTTGCTTTACTGCACACCGTGGTGGGCTGGGGGTGGGCTGTGGCTCATTGCCATGTCTCGCCTGGCCCACAGGGAGGTGATGCACTCACTGGCTGAGCTCCTACTCTCTGTGGTCGTGATTGCAGTAAATACCTACCTGACAAGAATTCTTGCAAAAGCTGTGTCCAGACTCCATAAAAATGACTCAGGGAGGTGCAACTTCTTAATGAAGAGTGCTGAATGCCCAGTACCTCCCACAGAGCCCAGGGCTATTTTTTCTCATCTCCCCTTCACCCTCCCTCATGCCTTTCTCCTCACTCTGCATATCCTTCCTCATCTCCTTTTTCTTTGCGTTGCATATCACCGTGTAGGAAATGCTTGTTAGCATACCTTTTCTGGCTAGTAAAATAATACAACAAACCTTCAGATATACACTCCGTGAACCTGGGGAGTGCTGCAGAATGGCCCCAAATGCCCACCCTCTCTTGTGCTCCTGTGCCGATTTGTACAAAGAGAGTATTATCATGAAGGTCACATACTAGTTTGCCTTTCTGCTTCTCATTTCGGCTGTGCGGCATTGCCTGCCTTGGCAATCGGAGAGGATTGCACTGCACACAGACACTAGCTGCCTAGAGGACAGAGACACACAGTGTCTGCCACAGTGCTGAAGAATCAAAGAGAGGGGACCAGGTCCAGACAGTAAAAATCAAAAACAAAATAAAAATCCCTACCTCTGCATGTATAAGGAAATTTTATAGGGTGGGATTTCTCCGGCATGAGTTTCTCTGCAGTGTATGGGGCCCTCTAGCGAGCTCTGGCATGATAACAGCCCCTAGGAAGGAGCTCTCCTCACCTTTGCCCAGCAAGTCCTCAAGACAAGACTTCACACACTAGCTGCCCGCAAGGTACCCAGGTTCTGACAGCAGCAGTACATATCTTAGTAACTTTTTGTGGCTGTCTATGGAGTCTATGACCAAGCTGGAACATGCATGAGCCCATGGCTGACTCTGAAACTTACAGCCAGTGGCGTGATATATGGGTATGACTGTGCTTGTTCAGCCAGGAATACTGACCAGAGGAATGTGGGCACAGGATGGTATTTGGGCATTTCAGGTGCTAGCACATGACTCCTGACTCTCCAGAGATGCTTCCAACTTTGAGCGTAGACACAAGTATTCTCAGGAAACTTTGTCATAGAATCATTCATATATCCTGAGTTGAAAGGGACTCACAAGGATCACTGAATCCAACTCCTGGCTCCACACAGGACCACCCAAATATTAGACCATATGCCTGAGAGCATTTTCCAGAAGCTTCTTGAACTTCAGCAGCGTGGGGCTGTGACCACTGCCCTGGGCAGCCTGTTCCATGCCCACCACCCTCTGGTGAAGAACCTTTTCCCAACCTGACCCTCCCCTGACACAGCTCCATGCCATTCCCTCAGGCCCTGTCGCAGTCCCCGGAGAGCAGAGCTCAGCGCTGCCCCTCCGCTCCCTGTGAGGAGCTGTAGGCTGCCATGAGGCTTCCCCTCAGCCTCCTCTGCTCTGGGCTGAACAAACCTGCTGTTTTGAGGTACCTCAGAAAACCTGAGGGGAACCTCACTTGGTGAATGTCAGTTTAATCATTGAACACCGGGAGCCAGAGGACTGTGGGGTCCACTAGCTTTGTCTTGAGCAGAATGAATACATTCACTTCCTCTCTTGGACGTTTACTTGACCTACTTGGACCTGCCTCAAGGGGGAAAGCTTCATGTTCACCAGCCTGTCTCTGGAACAGCTGTAAGTCATGAGCTTGGTAATTCCAATAAAGACAAATTGCTTTGCATTCTCCTGAATTGTCATTGAAACCCTGACTTGGAAACATTAGGATACCAAATTAGCTTTCAGTGTGTCATTATTAGTCCCTGTGAATACAAGGACACACATCTGGAAGCATTTTCTATTTCAATATGTGTCTTGTGTGTGTTTATGCAGGCTATGGGAAGGAGAGACAAAATGTGATTATTTTTGCTGTCCTGCGGCCCAGTAGATATAGAATCGTCATTGCTAGTATCAGGTCTCAGGCTTTGTAGTAGCATTGCGAAGTCCTCAGGACTTGTCAGGCTCTGTTCTTACTCACCTCTTTCGTTTGACTTCTGCATGTTTGTACAACTTCGTGGCACAGCTACAATTTTTAAACAGCTGTGCCATGCTGCTTTTCCTGTACAAAAAATTTATGACCCCAGTAGATTGATTTGGTGCAGAGGAAGATGCCACAACTGGAGCCCGGAAAGAGGGACACAGGATGCTGTGAAGAGAACAGACCAGCATAACAGCAGACAGGCTGTGGGCTGACCCTGGAGCCCCCATGGCTATAAGCAACCTAGCAATGGTCAGGCAGAGACCTAGAGCAGGACAGAACTGCTTTAGGATCAACAAACAGAACAAGTATCTAACAAATATGTTAGCTCCATATACAGCAAATTTGGATCTGACAGGGAATTACAGGCCAGTGAAGAAAGATCAAGGCGTAAAGGATGTTAGGACATATATACAAATTGCCTCAAGACTTCAGAGGATGAAACCATCAATGTCTATATCATACTCTTCCTGGCAAAGGGAAGGAAGAAGCTCTCGCCATCAACGTAATATCTGCCATGATGATATCTACCCTGCTGAGGAGGGAGCTTGAAGCATTGGTGACTCACCACTGACTTTATCTCTTTAGCCAGAACTGATCCGAAGGGGCAGAGGAAGAATGACTGCAAAAGCAAAGAAAGGGGCATGTACTACGAGAAAGTGTAGGCACAGCAATTGTAACTATTATTCTGGAGACTTTTTATTTACTACTGTTTTCTCCTCCTCTCTGTAATATTTATATTGAGACTGAAAATAATTCTGCTTTAGATTGGTATAAATTCTTGACTTTGCATAAATGGTCCGTTTCATTTTGGTCATAGTAATATTTTGAGTGTGGCATTGTCTGACTGTAGATGGCGGACTGAGATCTACCAACTCAAATGCTGTAACAATGAAATAACATGTATGACCTTAATGTTATTAAATGTGATGGCAAACAGTATTTCATAGCCTGTAGGAGAAAGGCCAGATCACACTAAAATGCCAGTTTTGGATCAAGGTTGAGTTGCTGGATCTAGGCTGCTAAACTGAAAGATTAGGAAATACGTGAGGACAGTGCAAGTGGAGCCAGGAGAATGAAGCTGGTAGGTGTTGCATATAAACAGAAAGTGTTTCCATAGAAAGATAGAATAGAGTCTTTTTCTACAGTTCACTTCAAACACTTGTTCTTTTTTTTTAGATTACATTATGTAAAGTTTAAGTGATGCTTCCCTGCACTTTTCTTTCTGAAATCACCATAATTTTGTAGCAAAAAAGCAACTTTGAAACAGTAAAGTGTTGGAATATAACATTTCAGTATTAGAAAAAGTTCCTTATTCTTTCATCTGTTGAATTCACTTGTTCATTTTGGTCTACCTAAAATGCTATTTTTCTTTGTATTTATGGAAAACAATAGCTTGGCTTGAATCAAAATTCTAATTTCCTGTTCCTTACAGTGTCCTATGTCTAGGAAGGATGTTACACAGATGTCAGACCTTCAGATTTGCCAACTCACATAAAAAGACCATATCATTCTTTAAAAGCACATCAGGTGGATACTTCAAAAGCCTTGAAGCACTGTGAAGAACTACAAAGGCATGAGACCAAGAATTTCTTATGGACCTTTTCTTCACTTAGTGAATTACTGCTGTATCATTATAATCATGCTAATATTTGTTACATGAAAGCAATTTTGTTATCAAATGTCAATTAATAGAAAACATTTTCTGTAACAGTGCTATGTAAATCCCAATCTTTGGGTTACTTCAATGGTGGACAGATAAATTGTCTTAGTAGATTGATGTGTGGAAGCTATGGTATAGTGGTAGCGTACTTTGCATGGAAATAAAATCCAGATTTGTTCTCAAAATTATTTTCTTCTCATTCTATATTTTTTCCCCAAAAAACTTTATTGCTTAAAATCCTTCAGATGATCAGTTAGCCCCCAGAGCATAAAAAAGTGCTCTGTTTCATTTAGGAGTCTGAATATCCAAATTCCTGAGAATAAATGTCAGGGAGACCATAGGTTACATCCCTGAGTGATAAAAATGGACACCAAAATTTGGTGGCAGAGCTTGGGAAGGAGGACATCTCTGGCATTGCTGCTGTAATTTTATACAGACAAATTTATTTTTATTCTAGGTAGAGTTTCCTTCTTAATATTTCTCTAATGAGTATTCAAAGTAAGGCAAATAAATGGAAGCAGCCTTATTACCACACCAGAAACAGGAAAAGCACAGAATTGACAGTATTGATCAAATGGCTTTTGACATTGATCCATCTGAAGCTTTCTCCCGCAATCCATACATACATCAGTTTTTGCCTGGCAAAAAATCAGACTTTCTCCTTTATAATGTTCCCATTTTTGTTTGTTATATTCACCAAACATCTTTCCCTGATGTACTCGTTTGTGGGTACTCTGGAAATGCGAAAACTGGAATGACTTGGTTAACAGATGGCATCTTCTCTTTAGTGAGAAGCCAGATGCCATTGTGCATGGCTGGAAGAAAAAGAACAAGCCACCACCCTGAATCTGCTGCTCAGGTGAAGGCCTTCTGTATGATTCAGCTAGTGGGTCATCCTCATCACTTCTGCAAGTTACAAATCCTACAGCAAATGATGTTTCCACAAACGAGGGCATCACACAGCCACACCTAGGCTGACTGACTTCTCATGCACTACATTTGGCTGAAAAATGCAACAAAGAAAAACAAGCAGCAATCTCTCTTCTTGTGTCACACTCCTAGCTGTGTCCTACATCTCCTTAGTTAAAAACAGCTAGGCAGACCTTGTGTTTGTTTCCTGCAGTAAAGTGGATGCTATAAGTAGTTGTGACCAAAAGTGGCCACATAGTCCAAAATATGACATTGAACCTCCCAGCTGGAAATGCTATAACAGGGAAGAAGCTGTTCCAGATGTGGAACCAGCCTTTGCATAAATCCCTACGGGCTGGCAATCTGTGTTTAACCCTTTGGAGGTTACAGTCATCTAGGAGTCAGCCCAAGGGCTCAGGCGAGACTAGGGCTCTGAAAACAATGCTCGGCAGACAGAAAGCTCATGCTAAGACCCAAAAGGCAAGAAGGAAAATACAGGAGTGACATGGAACCCCAGCCTCCCCTTGCCTCTTGCAGGTTTAGCGTGTAGTGGGATTGTAGTCTTTCCCTCAGGGCTGGAGCAGAGGTGTATTTCAGTGAGCCTGGATGCTCCGAGCCTTGCTGCAGCCTGTTCCCACGCCACACTGACCAGCAGGTGACCCGTGTGTCCCACATCCAAAAATAGATGAAACACACAGCCTCCTTCCAGCCTCTGCTGAGGATGCTGGGGAGATGAAATGCATCTCTGCGGCAAAACAGAGCCTGCCCAGGGATGCTTCCTAACGGTGCAGACGGCCGCCCACTCTCTGGGGCTGGGATCCTGACACAGTTTCACGGAAACTGGGCTATGTAAGTCCCAGCATTTTTGTTAACTGCTTGTATTTTGGATGCTGCAGTCAAGACATAGCCTGTAATAACAGGAACAAAATAAGTGCATGCAAAGAGCTAGTATTTAGTGTTGTTAGAATTGCATTTCTATTGGCAAGAGAATATGGGGTCAGCTCAATGGCCCCTTCCACATGTTCTCAGAAGGGGCTGTAGAGAGCAAAGCATTTTTTCTATGGAAAAATGCTCCAGGATTTTGCTCTTGCCAAATTAAAATGAATCTCTGAGGGAGTGTGAGATGTTTAGGCACAAGACTATGGATAGCAGAAGACCATGGATGGCATAAGACCAGGGGATGATGTTGACATCCCTGGAAGTGTTCAGAGCTGGGTTGGATGAGGCTTTGTGTAACCTGGTCTGGTGGGAGGTGTCCCTGCCCATGGCAGGGTGTGGAACTATATGGTCTTCAAGGTCCCTTCCAACCCCAAGCATTCTGTGAGACCACAGTGCAATGGGAGCACGAACTTAGAAACACAAAAACGTGTTTTGGGATCTGGAAGGCAGCTTAGTGATGGGATGACAAAAGGGAGAAGGAAGAGGAGTGAAGAGGACATTTTCACATCTCCACGCCGAAAGTCAGGATCAACCACAACTCCTCCGCTGCTACAAGCAGAGGAAACAGGGCAGCTCGGTGCTACCCTGGCAGTGTGCAGAGGGCTGGGCAGCCCTCCAGGTGCTGGCACCAATCCTGCACAGCCCCCATACATGCTTGGTCCCCTCCCAAGGGTCAGAGCTGCCTCACATGGCACATGTGCAGCAGCGGGCACGCTGGGCTTGGTCCCAGCATTGTGTCTCGAGATGCCTCCTGCCAACAGCAGCAGCCAAGGAGGAGGACAAGGGAAGAGCCTGTGACAAGATTAGCTCCTTCCAATGCCATATAGGTTAAGAAACTAGCTTCATGGGTTCCCCATTGCCTTGGACATCTGACATGTTATATCAATAGGGCAGACTGGAAAATGGTCTTGGCAATGCTCTGCAAAATAGCAGAAATTTGGGAGACGTGAACTGAAGAGATACAACAAACTACCTAAGGGAAGTGCAATGCTTGCAAGACCTATTTGTATGGAGCAGCAGCTAGATTAGAAAACACATCTTTAATTCCCCTCACAAATACCTCTGATATCTAGGACTTGAGCAATTGTACATAGTTTGTATGTGGTACTAAGCAGCTGTTTCGTTTCACTCTGAAGACGACTTTCTATCTGCCTGACCACAGATTACATTCCTGTCTTTGTTTAGAAATATGTACTATGGGGCTAAAGGACACTAGGAAATGACGGCAATTTACCTAAGAAGTATTATTCCTTTGGGAAACATTGACCTAATTAAACGCAAAAGGTTTATGGGAATTTATCCATTTCATCATAATCTGACAGGAGATTATCTCAATATTTTGTTTTGCGAAGTAAAAACTCCTGCTTTTTACTTTATCATTTAAGCGATAGAGTGTTCAGGTTGCAATGTTCATAACACTTCAGTGTTATCTAAACAACTGACTCCAAGAGGTCAAACAAATATTACTAATTCCTCAGTTTCATAACATTTTTGATAAGCTTATTTCTCATCCATATTTGAGACAAGGTGAAACTTCAAAATATTAGAATATTCTGTAAAGTGGAAATTTTAAGCTTTGACCCTTTCAAGTCATCACTTCATGCTACAATTTCATTTGTAGCTATAGCTTTTCATCATCCCGCCCTCTAGGGTCTTGCCGGGTCTAGAATTTATGCCTTATGTTCTTCTTCACAGATGTCTATTCCAACTCTAATGACAAAGGCTGAAAATCTGCAGTCTGTTTCTGGCTAATGAAACAATGTGAAATTGTATGGAGAACAAAACTGGAGCTCTGAATGCCAACCAGCGGATTTATTTATGCCTTCAAGTAAGCACTCTGAAACGAGCTAATCCAACAGGGAAATATTTTGCCAGTTACCAAGTGGAGGGGGAATGGGAAGGAAATTCTATTACGATTCCAAGCAGCTATCTGAGGAGCTGGCAGGCTGGATTGCACTGGTAGAATATCCAGTTCTGTGCCTGGCAGTGGCTGTTTCAAGATATTTCATGGAAATGTACCAAAAAATAAGGGTTTCTTCCTTACCTGCAATGCACACATCTGACCTTACCCCAAGCTGTACAAGCCAACACGTTCTTGCAAATGCTCTGAAAGCCCTTAGAGCTTTTGCCTTGAATTTTGCAAAATACTCCATGTGGTATCAAGCAGTGCAACAAGTAGGCTGTGTATAATGCAAAAAATTAGGGTTCCCCTGCCCACGCGTTTCTAATTTCCTGTCTCACAGTCTGTCACTTGCTCTTGGTACAAAGCAGTTCCTGCTCTCACTTCTGTGTTTCGTTTCTATTAAACTTTCAGTATTTCCCCTCTCTCAGAGAATTACAGAAGCAGAGAAAATAGTGCAGTTCTTCCCCTCATCTCAAGTATCCCTCCAAATTTCTGCCAATCTTATTCCTAAAATTGTGCAGGAGTACAGCTGTACAGGAGCACAATTCCTCCGTGGCACTCAGTAGCCTCCTACATGACTTCGCAGTGCTCCCTCCTGGAAACATTTTGGAGGAGAAGTGCTTGGCCGCTTTTAATATCCAGTCTTCTGACACTTTTAACCAACATCTCTTGTCTTTAGGATTCATTTGCCTCATCTTTGCAGCTGTTTTCAAACTATTTGCAGACATTATCATATCTATGTTCAGCTTCCTTTTCCCCAAACAGTGTTAGCTATTGCCTGCAGGCTGAGGACTTTTGTGGTCAGAAGCAAAGAGCAAAGTTTGGGTGGGGGCTAAACGCAGGTGTTCAGCTGCAGTGGTCCAGGAGAAGGCTCTGGGCAGGTCCTTTATGCCTGCTCCTGATGGTGGCATCTCCAACCTCATTGCAGAGGCCCAAAATGATGGAGACTCCACACCTCCTTGGTTCTTCACTATCTGTGCTATTGGATAGATTTTCCCAATGAATTTTCAGTGATGACACAATCTCAGTAATGTTTGTCCTTTCTACTGTGAACACAAAGAACACATTTTTCCTTTCCTGCACCTTACGAAATATGAGGGTTGCTCTGAAAGTAATGCCTCCTACTTTATTCTGTTGGCCCATGACATTAGAGGTAGATGTATGGCAGCAGAGGATGAACCTTCCCACCAATATTCCACTCCATGTTGTTGCCGTGTGACAGATGGCAGCAAAGGAGCACTCTGACACAATGGCGTCTGACATGGGAGTATAGATGGAGCAAAGGGGGGGATCTGAATCCCTCCACGCAGAGAAAATGGCACCCATTGACATTCATCAACACTTGCTGAATGTTCTTGGAGACCAAACAGTAGATGCAAGTACAGTGAAGCAGTGGGCTCTTGCTCATCAAGAGTGAAAACACATAGCTCATGGTTATGGCTATGTTGAAAAATAGTGTTTTGTAGCTGCAAATTTTCTCTATCAAACAGTGCAATCGTGCTCTTTGTAGCTGATGTAGTTTCCATGAAAATAAAAAAAATAGGAAGCATTACTTTCGGAGCAACCCGTGTATTTGAAAACCTGCTCTCTGTCCTAGACAGAGCAATTTTTCCTTGCAGACCTCAACCACCTCCATTGTCTCCTCTTGACTTTCTGGCAGTCTGTGTTGTACTTTCAGAGCAGCATTCCAACTACATGTTAATCCAACTCAGGCTTTATTAATGATAAGCAAAGAGGTTTCTTTTATGTCTCGTTACCTACACTCCAGCTTGTCTTTACAGCATAAAATCCTTAACTCATGTCCACTGTCTTATTCTCTTTAATTCCCACATCCTTTGCAGATAAAAAGGCTGAGAGCCACAGCCCCCCTCTCTTTGTGCCACTGGCTATGTGTGCCTCTAAGTAAAATTCTTCACTTGTCTTTTGTTGCGTTTTTAAGACTGCCCCTGAATTGTTGCTGTCATGCTGCTCCTCACTGTGCGCCCCTAGATTTGATGTCATTTTGAAGTTTAACAAATATGTCCTCTATTCACCTACTATCTAATTGCCCAAGGATTTAATGAGAAGGTCTTTTCAGGCCCAAGACAGAGCCCTAAAAAACATTTTCCTTCTAATTTGGCTGAGTGATTTCTGAACAGTATTGCACCTGCATCTGCCTTGCAGAAGTTTCATCCAAACCAAGTGTCTATTGCTTGATTATAAAAGTATCAAAGTCTCCTTACTGTCAAGATAATTGGCATCCACAGCCCACTCAGAGCCATACGGTCTGCTTGCTGCCTGTCAAGGAAGCCTATGTATCTTGACAAGCCTCATTTTGATATACTGAAATTGCTTATTATTCACTGTGTGTTCTTCTGGATAACCACAAGCAGTTCTCTAAGGATCGAGGTTCGGTTGCATGCTCTGGTGTTCCTTTGATCCTCTTTTCCCTGCCCCTTACTAAAATTGAGCATGACATTTTTTCCTCTCATGAGCACACTTCTAAAGATCTAAGAGAAGAACTGGCATTGGCCACAATCAGATAATCTGAAAACAGTTGATTTCTCTAAGTATTCTCTGGTTTGTTTTCCCTAGTTCTGCTCTGAAAATGCACCTTGTATAACTATATTTAATGTCTGATTGCTACAGAACTTCCCAGTGAAGATCGAAGCAAAAAAAAAAGACACTCATCTCATTGTAATCTATTGTACTTCCAATCTGCAGAGCAGGAAATCAACGTTTTCTCTTGCTTTCACAGTAATGTCACAGAATTATTTCCTAAAGTATTTCAGGACACATTACCCCTCTCCGTTTTTGATCTTGTCCTCAAATGTTTGTGCTACTCAAGTTATGCTTAGCGATCTGATCTATTTTTCATTTTTCTGTGAACTGTCTCCTTTCTTTAAAGCCAATGAAGCACCAGTGATTCAGTGTAGAGAGTTTCTTACTGCATCTCCTACCTTCCTTCAAGGCCAATTTGTGCTTTTATGGTCATCCACTCAATGTAATTTCTACAAAGTCATCTATCCATCAAAGCTCTCTGTTAGGAATTCTGCTGAGCTTACTGAAACCTGCCTACACCAAATCCATTGCTTTTAGCTTGCTTTTCCATTCACAAGTCACAAACTTTGTAATTTCATGGTCATCCTAGAGGTTCTCCAACCTTTTCATCTTTGGCTTTTGTCATGGTCTAATCAGCCTGGCGCACAGTTCCTGAACTTCCCCTTTCTGCATAGTTAGCTGAAAAGATAAGTTCACATTTGCAAGGTTTGCTTCCCTGTGCAAGGTGAGGTTAAGATGAATATGACCTTGTATTTGTTCTAATATTTACTTTTTTTTTTTTTTTTTTTAATTGGCAGGGTTTTTAACTACCTGCACTTTCTATAAAGTGCTTCCTCTGCTGGGGCTGTTACTAGTTAGAGGAATTTGAGGCTGCTGAGTGAGTCTCAGAATTTTTTCCAGTATAATTAGCGTATCTTAGAAGCTTTTGGTTAAAAGAAAATTAAAATGCAAAAGCTGTTCTTCCCTCAGTCAAACCAAGGCTGCTTTTTAGATAAGCAAACAGTGAAGCTACAAGAATGCTAATCAATTTGGGACATGAAGAACAAAGACTTTCTCTCTCTCCTGAAAATCTACCCTCCCACTTAATTAAAAAAATAGTCTCCCATGAAGGATAATGAGGGAAAAAAAGAGGAGTGGGGAGCAGAAGTAGCAAGAGCTGCAGAAGAAACCTGTGCCAAAATGGAAGGTCTGATCTTCATATTTTCTGATTCCTTCTGGAGAGCAATTGGGTCTGTGGGCACTGTGCTGAAGAGGGTGAGGCCACCCCGCCAGAGCCCGGAGGCAAAGAGGATGAGTGGGGTGGGGAAAGGGAGGACGGAGGACTACCGGGCAGGATGAAGAGGGGAGGAAGGGTTTCTCCACGGTGCAATGCCACGCTCCTGGTCAGAGATGAAAGGTGAAGGTAAAGGAGGAGTGCCAGGACACTCGTAATGACACCTGGGACCTTAATGGGAGGTGGGAAGAGAGAAATCTACAAAAAAGCCTGCTTCCTGCATGGCCCTTGAATTGCAGTGTTGAAAAAGCTCTCAAGCTTTTGAAAATAAAGCAATGAAAGTAAGCAGAATCTAGAGGCTTGGCAGGTTGGAAAAAGATGAACAGCAATTAAGAGAGAGAGCTGTGGGAGCTGTTAAAGGCAGGACAGCTCTAATAACCCTGAGAGCTGTAAATCCATGTGATTCACCTTGCCAACAAGAAGCTAAATCCACCTAACTGCAGCAAAAGGGAATGCCTTTCTCCTCCTTCCTCTCCTCTTATATTTGTCTGATGGGGAGAGGTGGTGAGAATGGCTATTCTGTTTCCTAATGAATAACTGCTGCACGCTCCTGGGGCTGTAAAAGACATCTCAGGAGCAGCACCCGCTGCATGAGATCAGCAGCAGTGCAGCTAACAACAGAACAGCTGCTTAGGAAAAAAAGCAGCAAGGGTGGGCTGCTGAAGCACCGCTGGTGATTGTGAAGGTGGTGCTTTGTCACCTCACCTTGATTCTCCTTGGGGAGCTCTCTTTGCCTGTGTAGGCTTCTCAGTTCTTTACTAAAGGTAAATTTTCATCTAGCAAAAAACGGTCTCCTGCTCTCCAGGAAAAGCAGGAAAAAATGGAATTTTCAACCCCTTCATTATGGAAAATCTTTCAGCAGAGTCTCAAAAAAAACCATGATTCAGCATCCCTGGGGCAAGCAGACACATTAACACGCTTTGTACACTCTGGGCTATTTCTCAGTTAGCATTCCACCCACGGTAGATACAAAACATTATTATTTGTTTCAAAGATGCTTTCCTGTAAAGGAAAGAAAATCCTTCAGAGAATTACATGGGATTGGATCATGTCCAAAATACATGTGTTTCAAAGAAAATAATAATTCCTTCTGAAATCTGCAGCTCTACAATTTGTTCTCTGTATGCAGAACAGCAGGAACTTTCACAAGTTAATCAGAAAACAGAAAATTTAGGTAGAAACCAATATGTTCCATGGCCTATTATACTACTTACTATCAAAAAAAGCTTTCCTTGTGAAAAAAAAAGGTCAGATTCACCCAACATATGTTTGCATAAGAGTCAATTTACCTCAAGTACCAAGAAGCAGAATTGCTTTACTACTGGCTACCACAGTCCCTGAGAATCTCTTTATAGTATTCTTGTGTGCACCTGTAAATATTTTCACAGTTTAATGCATACTTGAATGAAAAAGTTCAAAATCTCCACAGTACATATGAATTCCTTAATGATTATTCTTTTAAATAAGGGTATTCACATTTAGAAAAAGGACAAAAAAGCCCACCTACAACCCATTTACAGCCTTGTTTATGCACATTCAGTTAGGTTAGGTGTCTATCCAATATATGACAAGCAGTTCAGACAGGGATTACGAATCATGATCCATCTCTTTCCCAACACTACACAGCCTTTCATAATTTATTTCTTTTATTGCACTGAAACCTTTTCAGCTCAGCAGCATTAGAAACAAAAAGAAGTGAAGAAAGCATCATCTTTCAGAAATGCTAGGTCATTGCATTAGGTTTTTGAAATGTCTTCTCCTCTGGGAGATGAGGTTTCTCAGCAGGGACTGCTCGGATGGGAACATATCAATACATTCCTCATCTTATTAAAGATGCTCGTATGGTTCTTGCAGTCTGTACGGATGCAATAAGTGTTAAGACAAGCCATTTAATGAAGCTGTGAAATGATTAAATACCACAGCTCGTAATGAGGTAAGACATTTTCAGGATAAGTAGTTTGGTAGTCACCCCCTACAGACTCTACAGATGACAAAATAAGTACCAGAAATAAGGAAGTAATATCAGACACAGTACTTTGCTTCAGGCTTTTTGTTTCACATCCATCCCTGTTTGAGGTTACTGTTGATCTGGTAGTCTTCCAAAATCTGAGCTCTATTCCTTGTGATGAGGCATGTCTGGAATGGCTTCACTGAGGCAAGTGAGCTCAGGATTGAGTTGGGATAACCCAACAGCCCTCTGCACCACACAAAGTAATGCTGGTGGCCAATGGAGGTCCAGTGGTGCAGTCTGGGGACTGTCCAAGCACATAGGATGCACCTATAAGAGCTGTCCTTTGGGTTATGGGCATTCATTTGTCCCATGACATATTTAAGCAGGTGTTTTCACTACCCAAGAACCACCATGCACACTTGTCCTCTGTTTACATTTGAGAAGGAGAAAGCCTTGCTATTCTGCTCTACTTTCTTCTTTGAAATGTTTAAAGAATGAAATGACTGACCCCAAAAGCCATGCAACAGCAATCTTCAAAAAAATAGTGCACTGCAAGCAAGGGATCTGTTTCATCCTGAGATTCTTGCTATACAAGGGTACCATGAGCCGGGGCATCAGGATGGGTCTCGGCTGTATGTTGCTCTTTGCTTGCAGAGACCAAAGGGAAAAGGTGATGAATGGATTAAGGGAAGGACATTTCTCAGTTAGAGTTTGATTCTGATGTTTTCTCTTTCTTGTATCCGCTGCAATAATGATTGTTGAATTTCAGGTTGTATTTCAAGTCTGTCTTTTCTGCTGAGAAAATGACATAGCGATGAGAGCAAGCCCTATTTGGTGTATGCAGAATTTCTGACAACTCTTAATGGTGGACATCGGTCTAGTTTGCAGGGGTTTGATACTGTTCTCTGTTCACATCCTGTGAGTATAAAATAAAAGCATTTAATAAACTGATGGTCTCATAGCAGCATCTCTGTATTACACCTCAGTTTTGCGCTGCCATAGGTAGTGCCATTCTGACTGTACCACACCCAATAATTGATGTTCTCTGGGTAGAAAGGATATATTACCAGGATTTAGAAAAAAATAGCTCATTAAGTAAAACCAAGCACTCACATTCTGGTGTAAAGCAGACTTCCTATTACTGGAACCTCTTTAAATTCTAATCTTTCAGAACATTTATACCAGTTCCAGTGATTGCTGTCCAGACCAAGAGGGGCACTTGACCTGACTCCTGATACTACACAACCATGACCTTCCCTGATAGCCTCAAAAGGGAAACAGGGTGATTTCTCTGAGACACCTGGTACAGCTTCAGTATGATTGATGGTCTCCATTTGTCAAGATGGTGTATGTGGCAAAGAGCAGAGGATTACATGTTTTTCTTGTCTGTAGGGTGGATGCTCCTGATACTGCTTGTCTGAAAGTTGATACAAGAGAGTATTGGCCACTGTTGCTCCCCTGTAAGACTGCTTAATGTTACCTATAGCCTTAAAACTGGAATTTCAGTGATCATATATCTCACATAACAATCTATGTCTGCCTTGGTGGGTACTCAGAGCCTTTGGCAGAGATGTGATAAAATATTCTCAGTCATGACTAAATGAAAGCATATTTATTGCACATGAAGAAAACAGAGCTGAGAACTACCATGTTCTTGGCATGGTGGCACCTTGCAGCTGTCTCACAGTGCCCCACTTATGGACACCACAGCTCTCCTCTAACAGCGATCCCAATGGGATAAAGGCTCAAACTCTGCTTTGTTCTCCTCTATTCTCCTCTCCTCTCTTCCTTCTCTTCTTCAGTTTTGTCTCAGCTGAAAATCCTATGGCAGCAAAGCGGAAATGCCAGTGTAACCGTGCCATCTCTCCCAAGTTAGCAGTGGTATCTCAAGCTCCTGGGCATAACCAGTGAGCTCATTTGTCTTCAAAGGATGGCAGCAGTGGCTGGCCTCATGTAACCCACCTGGAATGGCGTTTGCAGGTGACTGAGGTTCTCTGGTTTCCTGAACTGGATGCTGCCAGCGAGAAGGGGCATACAAGCTCAGCTCTGCTGATGACATACTGCTGCTCTGCAGCAGCTGCTGCCTGAAACGTGCTTCTAAATAAAGGACCCTTCTGCCTTTCTGAGTCTGTCCCAGGTGAGTCAATTCATGAAGCTCAGAGGACAAATCAGAAAACACTCAGATTTTTGCTTGTGACTTAGTAACATGTGGTATTTCCCCATATATTCTTTTTGAACTACAAGGCTTAACTTCAACTGAAAGCCTTAACCAACCCGACCTGGTTGTTACGACTGTCCTTTACCTGATGGACCTAAAGGAAATCATCTCACTGCACATCAGTCTGCCTGTCCACCTCCTGAATGCAATGTGAGTTCTTGTGAGAATGTATATAAAACACACTGTACTAGTTAGTAAGCACCCACGCATTTAAAGAGGAGAAGAGAGGTCAAAATGTGACTCATACAATGAACCTGTACTTGCATTTTTTTGAATACATGCAAAAACAACATAGACAAAAATCAAACTGGAAGGAAAACTTGTCATACAAGATTAAGGGCTCTCAAGTTCGATTAAAAGTTATTTTCTCTTGTCACTTCTTTGAGTGCTATACGCTCTACACACATACGCACAACTCTTCCCAATCACCAGTAACCCACGTTTATCTGTTTTACTCATATTTTGTGGCACTTAATGTTCTGTAGACAAACTCATTTTTCCCAGATGAGCTTCCTGTCGAGGAAACGCCCTTTAAATAACCCACCCGTAGCTCCACCAGTTAGGGCATTTTCTCTGGGCTACCATCAAGGATGACAGGGTCTGTACTGCCATTGCTCTTGTCTCTCTGCTATCTGTTTGCAGAGAACATGCATTTCTTCCTGTATTTCTTCCTGTTAAGATTTGATTCCACCAGTTTGTGACAGACTTGACTTCTTATCTGCAAGGGGGGTGACTTTAGAAGACCTATACCTTTGGTTCCCATTTTCCTTTCTAGTGATGGCTTGCCTCACTGTCTTATACTATAAAGTCTTTCCAGCAAAGAACAATTCCCACTGTGCACAATGTCCAGTGGATTGATGAACCGATCTGAGCTGGGCCTGTTTTTCCACTGTGATATTCAAACCAGCCCACACAGGGGCTTTCAAACAGATGATCTTCAAGGTCTCTTCCAACCTAAGCCATTGTATGATTCTATGATACAGGATTCCTGGACCACTTCTTAAACAGAGTGAGAACAGGAGCAAAGGAAGCCACAAAAATTGATGTTTCATTTGTTTTCACAGAAAACCATGAGATGCCACAGCCATTTTCAGTGCTGTCCAAATGTTTAATATGGGTTTAGTATGCTGTAGATTTTTCTCCTTCACACAAATGACTAAAAGAAACTCTTTCAGACATAAATAAAACAAGCCCAGTTATTAATGGGAAAGGATAAGAAAAACGCCAGCACATTAAAGAGATGAACGAATCATTTGGGAACTGGATTTGACAACTGAATTAAAAAATAAAACACTCCCAGAAATTATCAGCAAAAGCTACCCATTTAATTATGCAGCTGTGTCACTCTGTAGGCCGAAGGCACCTCACATCAACACCGGCCGCAGGATGAACTCAGCACAGATGGATGTGCTCTACACAGCTAAAGCCTGATGCATGGCTTGAGTCCCGACGAACATACTCTTCAACATCTTTATCAACAGCATAGATTGTGAGATTGAGTGCACCCTCAGCTGAGTGGTGCAGTTGATACAATAGAAGGAAGGGATGCCATCCAGAGGGACCTGGACAGGCTGTAAATCTGTAAGCCTAGTAAACCTGGGAGGTTCAACAAGGCCAAGCACAAGGTGCTGCAGTTGGGTTGGGGCAATCCTGGATATGTGTACAGACTGGGAGAACTCCTCCTTGAGAGCAGTGCTGTGAAGGAGGACTCGGGAGTTCTGGTGGATGAAAAGCTGGACGTGAGCCAGCAGTGTGTGTGCTTGCAGCCTGGAATGCCAACAGTATCCTGGGCTGAATCAGAAGAGGAGTGGCCAGCAGGGAGAGGGAGGGGATTGTCCCTCTGCTCTGCCCTTGTGAGGCCCCATCTGGAGTACTGTGCAAAGGCCTGGGGCCCCCAGCACAGGAAGGATGTGGAACTGTTGGAGTGGGTCCAGAGGAGGCCATGAAGATGTTCGGACCACACTGCAGCTTGCATTTGTCCCACACCAGTTATCCATATGAGAGGAAACAGCCACAGTCATTGGGACTGAAGCCATCCCTCTGATTTTGATGCAACTGTGCTGCAGCATGAAGGTCTGCGCTAGTGTCAGCACTGTGCAACATAGTGGTGAGATACCTGAGCTAGCTGGGACTCCAACAGCAGCTGAGAGTGTGCATGGCTGACTTCTTAAGCATTTAAGGAGCTGCTCCAGTCTGAACTCCATCCTCCCGCAGCTGCAGTGCAATCAGCGTGCAGGCCCAGAGCTACCTGGAGGATTTTGAACTCAATCACACCAGAGCTTGCACCCAGTAGACACTGCTGAACATTTTAACCACACGTCTGTGTCTTTTCTATATTAGAGACTTAAAGCAGGAATTTCATGTAGTGATTTGTGCACACCACCCAAACACTACCTTGCTTTTTTGCTTTCAGATCTTTGATACATAAGAACATGACTGTCAAGAGCCAGATTTACAGTCTTAGCAATAAGCACATGTCCAGTCACAATGTGAACCATTTTTTTTCAGCTGAAGACTGTTGGTTTGTGCTTTCTCTAGCAGCACAGTCCGCTCACGTTAATAAGCGCCTGTTTCTTGTCACTGTCAAACAAGAGAAAAACCTGAAGAACTGTGAGGAATGAAAGTTCATTCAGGATATCCAGGTGACACTGGTGGGTCCCCTCCATACAGTAAGAAGCAATTCCTGTGTGAAAGAGCTCAGCTCAGACTAAATGTGCAAGGAGAATAGTTACACAAGTGAAACACTGAAACAAGAGATGTGGAAGGAGCATGGGTGTACCTTGCTCAGAGGTCATGCAAGAAATCAATGTCAAAGGGAGAATTTAATCCAGGGTAATCTGGGGCCTTCAGCCTGTCATAGCTCATTTCTGCCCTTGAAGTCATTCCCAGTGACATTCAGCTCCACTTATATTGACTGAAGGGTTGCCAGATGCAAAGACTCAGTCGCTGCATCTCTCTCCATCTACTAACTTCAGACTCTCCTGCTGACATGCTTTTGTTGCCTAAAGGATGGATTATTTTAGAGCACTTTTTATTTCAGTGCGTTTTCCAGTAGAGAGGTGGTTATACAGGGCTACAATAACCTGCCTGTAGAGCTCATTCCTTTCAAGTGCCTGTGCTTTTTGCTGTTAAAACTTGAATCCACGAGGGAAGCCTTGCTCATGTGGCTGCATTAGTGAAAACGCTTTAGCACAAAGTAGGCATAACTTAATCTTTCACATGAAGGACGGAAAGCTTTCACTGTGCCTGGGAAAATGGAGCATGGTATTGTTCTGTCAAGTCTTCTAGATCAGTCACAATCTACACTGTATTTTCACAGCCCTTTCAAATTTCTTTCACCACTGATCCAGTTATTCGGACTCAGTTTCATCTTTTTCAGTGTATTTTTTTTCATCAGCAGGTGTTTTATTTTTGACCTTGCCAATACTTTTAGGGCTCTGTTACCATGTGGAGGTGAGTCTATCCTGGTGCAGCTGTAGAGAGGGTGGAGCAGGATGGTCTTCGAGCCCCAGCAGTCTCATGTCAGTGACCCCTAGGTATGCCAAACCCTTGTCCACAGATTCCTCGTATTCATGTGTAGTATCCAGCTAGTCTCATTTCAGTGTACACCTCTCCTCTACTGTCTCACAGCTATGACTCCTTGTGTATCAGATGGTTTTCATCAGCTGAAGAACTTCTAAGGATAAGCATAGACATTGTCCAAATCTGACTCCAGTGTTTTCTAAGTTGGCTTTTACCTCCCGCTCCAGATTTTCTTTTTAGACATTAATGACATTTTACAGTCATAAGCCACCCCAGTTGCCTGACCTTGCTGACCAAACTTTACAACACGTTATTTGTTCTAATGTCAGCTCAGGGTGCCGAATGCACAGGGCTGGTGTTAAAGCTCTGCTTTATCTGGTCTTGAACACGTTTTTTATGTTGTTGCTTTTGCAAAATCTGTTTGGTTTTTTATTTTTGCTACTGCTTGGCAGTGCACCTGACATTCTTGTCAAATCCTTTCTCACCTATGGCAGCAGTAACAGGTCACAGCAGATGCCACACAAATCTGACTTTGAAATGTTTTATATCTGTGTCCATTTGCTGTTTAATTCCTCCCACTTTATCCACTTACTGCATCCTCTCTCTCTCTCAGACATTTCATTTATTTCATTGCTCTTCTGTACATTTGTCATGCTAACTCAGTTTTCTCTTTGTATGCTTACAGCAATCAGACATAGGGATCTGATTCCTTGGTATCTCACAGTGTAGAGCTGTGGATCACTTCATCCTACAAAGCCCATATTTGCACATGACTACGAGCATGTTTTTTATTTGTAACATGCTGATCTGAGTGCTCCAAATGTCCTTCATTGTCAATCTGACCATATCACTCGTTCATTATACCCTCAGATGGCTATGAGCGTTTTTCCAACATGTGCTTTTCTACAGTGAGACAATGATACGTGTGCCAGCGGACTATTGTTTGCTGCTGAATGCTGCTGAAAAACCCTCCTTGGGGCTTTTCCTTTTTCTTCAGTTGCAACTTCTCAGTAAAATCGGTAACAGCTGTCCCTTTCTTATCAATCAGGATTCCTGATTGCACATTCCATCTTTCCTTGTCTTCTGGGGACCACCAGCTGTGATCTGCATTATTTTTCCCTTAGAATTCACGCACCGCGGCTGTTTAAAAAACTCCGCAGGGAGGTGACGTGATTTTTGAACTGCGGTTTTTGAAAACGAGAGTCTAAGACGTGCAGTGCCCACTGGGTGGCTCCAGACACTGAACCTTGCTCCTCTGACTGTATCTCTGCACCCCAGGTCTGCAGAGATGCATGGCAAGTGCTGACTACCAGCAATAACAACAAGGCAAGGCCTGGGCTATAGAACAGGTGATACTCCAGATAGATAAATTATTAAATGGTTATTAATGACTGTTTGCATCATGGCAGTGCCCAGTGTCTCTGTGGAGGATGCCTGTGCAGCATGGAACATTAGGGCTTAAATTCCTCCCATTGTACTTGAGACATTTATCTGGGACACCTGTCCTCAGGGAAATAGATGAGCTGTGGAGGTGGTGCTCTTTCCTTACTAGTGCATAAAGAGGTGATGCTCTAAATGGAGATGCCTTGCTTAAACAGCAGTTGTCATAGAATCATAGAATCCTTAGAGTTAGAAGGGACCATTGAAAGCCATCTGCTCCAACTCCCCTGCAATGAGCAGGGACACCTACAGCTAGATCAGCTTGCACCAAGCTCCATCCAGTCTGACCTGGAACATCTCCAGGCATGGGGCATCCACCACCTCCCTAGGCAACCTGTTCCAGTGCTTCACCACCCTTATTGTAAAAAATTTTTCCTTATATCCAACCTAAATCTCCCCTCTTTTAGTTTGAAACCATTTCTCCTTGCCCTATCACCACAGCCCCTGCTAAAGACTGTCCCCTTCTTCCTCAAAGCCACCCTTTAGATACTGAAAGGCTGCAATAAAGGTTAAGGTCAACTCTCTGGGAGGAGGGAGATACTGATGATCAAAACCACAGTTGTGTCCTCCTTGGCTCTGTGAACACGCCTCTGTGAGTGCATGTGCATGTTATATGTCCTGGGCTTGCCATGCACAACACCTCAAGAGAGGTTTGGCAGAGCAGAAGGAAATCCTCCAAATTAACAGGAACACAGACTAAATAATCATTGTGAAGCACCGACACAATAAAATCAGTCGGGACTGTTGCCTAACTCTGTGCCTTCTCTTTGTAAATAACACTGCAGGTTTCTCATATCTTTCAAAATTGTTCACGTGTATGTAACCCTCATGCAAACATGTCTTTCTGATACAGAATTAGCTTGATTTTTTTTTTTCTTTTTCCCCAGACACTAAGTGCCGCATAGACTTCCAACTAGCTGTTGAGCTAGGCTTCGTGTACAAGGAAAGCCAACCAGTTATCCAGCTCTGGAAAAGACAAATCTAACCCTAACAAGGAAAGAAGTGGAGGCTAGTCTATTTTGTTTTATTCAGGAAAACAATCCCATTTGGCCTATGATAAAGAGTTAATTCAGATATAATAAAGTCAACAATTTCTAGTTTTTATGCCGTCCCACAGTTTAGTGCTTCAGGAAACCCCTGTCAGTTCTGCTAGGCTTAAAAGAAGTGTAAAAGTCTTAGATGGCTTTGCACACAGGAGTCTGGTGATCCAATACATATGGTAAATACATGAAGAGATTTCCCTGTCTTGCAAACAGCGTCACACAGACAGTTGTGAATCTTTTGGTTTTGAAAGTCTAAAGCCAAGGAGGCTCCAAAGTTTTGCGCTTTGTTTGTTGTTGAGTCTCATCTAATATGTTAAAAGAAACTCTAACATGGGAGCTTGTAGCTTCCATGTTACCGAACAGCCGCAATTATTAAAATTGCTCTTTTCTTGCTAAACTTGTCAGGAGATTAGTACTCAAGCATGTAACTGAGTCAGGGGAGGGTCAGGCTGAATGATAGGAAAAGGTTCTTCACCAGAGGGTGGCAGGCATGGAAAAGGCTCCCCAGGGCAGTGGTCACAGCCCCACACTGACAGAGTTCAAAAAATGTTTGCACAAGGCTCTCAGACAAAGGAGTTGGATTTTGGGTGGTCCTCTGTGGAGCCAGAAGTTGGACTCAATCATCCTCATGAGCCCTTTCCAACTTAGGATATTCTACGCTTCTATGACTTTAAAGGATAGTAACTGCTTGTTTTACAAGGGGCTATTGCCTGTGCTCTACAGTATTAAAAGTTTCAAACCATATGGAAATTGATGCTGATTTACAGTGCTAACTTGACTAAAAAAGGTGTTCACAGAATACTGCTTCTATCCAGAGCAGACTTTAAGCCTAAGTATTATTTTCTCCTTGAAGAACATGTCTCTTCATCTATAGCATAATGATGTGGATGAAGCGTCAGAAACATTTGAGATGGAAATTTCTTGGTATGTAGTGGTGGAGGTTTAGAATTTCTTCTACATCTTTTCTACTGCTAGATTAAGCAGACAGGTGTCTTTACTGAGGACCATATTTGAGGAGAGCAGAGAGAGCTGGAGTGGGGGGAGTCTATGCTCCTACTGAACAGCCATTCCTTTTGTCCTCTTTACGAGACATATAGGCATCATTAAATAAATACAAACTAGCAATGTCTAGGAGCAGTGTGAGATCTTTAGATTCATATTCAGATCTCCAGCAGTTACATAACTGTTGCAGGTTTGGAATGCCATTCTGATATATTAAGTATGGTTTGAGTTTCAGAACCAGGCAATAAGCTGTGTTATTATTTTTCGGTGTGCGTGTAGTTTTTTTTGTGTCTCTTCTGAATATATTATACCATCTTTAAAAACCCCAAACTTTTTGCCACCTAGCAGCTCTTAATCCATTTATCTTCTGAAATCATTCCGGAAAATTCTATAGAATTCTCTAATTCCACTGCAGAGTGAGTTCCTTCACAAATCTGAGACTTCCTGTAGTTGTGGCTTTAAGCCTGGCTTTGTTTTGTTTTCTGTTTTTTTTTTTTTCCTGTTGTTTTCGTTTTCTGTTTTCCTAAGAAATGTATCATATGTGAAAAGTATCCCAGCAAAAGCTTTATGGCAGGTGAAGGATGTGCTGTTTTGGAAACAAGGTTTTGGTTCCTACAGGTTGCTGAAATTGGAATTTGTGCAGCTTCAGCACATGAACACTGATATTGATCAGTCTTAGCGGAGAACCAGACAGAGGGCTTGGGGACAAAAAACTGCTCCTGTGCAGAACGCTTGATCTTCCATCATTAGCAGAGAATTTGGAGAGACTGCCTGGAGATCAGACATTTTTGTCATTTCGCTCTTGGAGAGTCCTCCAGTGCAACTGTTTGTGCAGGCAGTATGCAGAGGCAGACCAAAGGCCAGACCACAAGCTGCGTCTGGCATGGTAGGTTAAACCCAGAAATGCTGAATAAACAATGTTCCCTCTACACCTGAACTTTTTGTCCAGCTGTTATCAATGTGGAAGTTGCAAACATTCATGCTTATGTGGTCCATGCACTGAGAAGACACACTGTTCTCTGCAGCAGCACACAATTCAGCAACTGTTCATACCTCTCTGGAGACTGAATGCAGGGAAATCAATGAGACCTTTCTAGGAGGACCATTACAGCTCCTCATGTCCTGGCTTGCACCTCCTGCTCTCAGGAAGGTCTGAGCAGCTGCTTCTGACATCAGATGATCCCTCTTTTGAAGGTGTGCCCTCATGTCTGTCTTACACATGGTCTCTTTCTCTCTGTCATGAAAAGTCTATTAGTGCCAGTCACAAGAGAGACATAATTGCAGTCAGAGTTCCCAGCCTGGGACATGCTTAGCTTTTATCCCAGGAAGAAGTGGGAAACAAACCCTGACCTCAGAAAGAAGTGAAGGAATGGACACCAGGAGGAGAGAAGTCGGCAAAAGTGCAGCAGCTGTGATAAGCTCAGCTGAACCCTGTGCCTGTATGCGCTGGACTGTGCAATAAGAAGAGACTTTAGTGTAGACTCCAACTAACACCACAGATCTGTTAATAAAAAAGTAGTCTGTTAATAAAAAAATATTTTCTGCATCTCAAATCAGATTGATGAGCCCCTCGGATAACACACACATCTGAGCATCTACCTAGCAAGATTTCAGCATACTAAAGTGAGGAAAGAACAATTCTGTCAGCTTAGGAAAAGATTTACTCCTGTTTGGATCTGCATCTACCCTGATTTGGACTTCTGTCCAGCAGCTGGTGATGAGGCATAGGTTGAACACAGTACAACAGCAGAGAGCCTTGCACAGCCAAGGCACCTTTAGCTCAAGACAGAATGAATGTGCTGAGTATCCTCCCAGGGCAGGGACAGATGCCTTGAAGGCGACCCCACCTTCGTAAACAGACACAATCTCTAAAGTGATGTGCCGGTGTTGTGAGGATTTAGCTCTGTGAGTTTCTTGTGGAGCACAACAGGTTCATTCCTGGTACCTCAGGCTGATGTCTGTCATCAAGTGAGGAGATATGTTGTCACAGAGCACTTTATATGGCACGCCAGGCAAAAGCTTCAAAGCAATGAAAACTCTTCACCTTTTGTAGTAAACACAGGCTATTGACACATATTATGATGTAATCTAGTAAAACAAAATAGTTTTGGGAGCCTTTCAAATGCTGTGAGGGAACAGCAGGCTGTGGGTGGGCTGTTCTGCTCTGTGAATGCTGCCTGTTAGTACCCAGATGTCGAATGCCAACTTTCCATTCACTGCTGCAAAATAACAGACTGTCATGCGGTAAAAATAGCCATGGGAGGCATGCAATACATTCCAGTGCTTGTTTCACCTGCAACACACCACTGGGAACGTGTCTGTGGAAGTTCACCGGGCATCTTTGTCAATACTTTCTAAATAACGGGTTTTATGTCCGTGACTGAACATGAGAAAGAACTTCTTTACTGTGAGAGTGTCAGAGCACTGGAACAGGCTGCCCAGAGAGCTGTGGAGTCTCCTTCTCTGGAGATATTCAAAACTCACCTGGACGTTTTGCTGTGCAACCTACTGTAGGGAACTGCTGTAGCAGGGAGGTTGGACTGGGTGATCTCCAAAGGTCCCTTCTAGCCCCTATGATTCTGTGACGCTGTGATTCAGAGAATAGGTTCAAGGGAAGAGAAGTGGTCTTGTTCATTTATTGCTCCTTTTCTGTCATTTACTCAAAGTCTAAAGCAACCGCTGAAAGCAGGAGATTGCTTTCTCACTGCACAACAACAGGAAAGAAACACAGGACTGACTGCTTTCCTCTAATGCTGACCCAGATTCTTTATAAGAACATGGACAACTAGGTTAGTTTCAAAACTTCTCTGTGACCCAGAACAGTTTTTGCCAAGAGATCCTTTAAGCATATGTCTGGCTCTACCATTCACACAATGGTATCACCTATCTGACAGCCAGGTTTCGTGCACTTGGTACTGCAGCAAAGCATTTCCCTTTGTCTCTAGATTTCCAGCCCGTTTAAGATTCACATAATGTTGAATTAGAGTCTAGTCTTCCTGTTAAGTCCACTAGACCTACAACTTTTTTTTAAAGAAATGCAAGACAGAATACCAGCATCTTTTCATGGGGCAGCACGAGTCTTCACTCTGATGACTCAAGTTGGACAAGCATGAAATCCAAGAGACCAAGACCAAACTTGCTTAAACTCTACTTATTCTTCTATTTCCATTTTGAATTCTGGTATGCAAATACTATTTCTCGTATCCACATGCTTCAAAATTTCTGAACATACTAAGCTAATCTCAAATATCAAATGATCATTGTCTGTAATCCACTGCTAGATGGTTCCCGTGGCTGCATCTTAATCTTTCACTCCCTGTTTTTTGAACTTGTACCTTCATCTTGTACTTCTGTATAAAATTGCTTGTAATTATCAGCATAATTGCATGATATCATTTCATTATTTTTATTGAGTTATTTACTGTGGACTGTTCTGCTTTATTTCTGTTTTTATGATGCTGGTACTTTTTTCAGTCCCTTGTTATGAAGAAATGCTGAATAATGCAGAGACTCTTCTTCCAAACACTTTTGCAGATAAGGGAGCTCATTAAATCATTATACTTACTTATGTGTAAGTTTACTCATACGTGCATATCCTTGCAGGCTCCAAGCTGAAGTGTGTGCTTTGTCATATCATGATAACATGGAATTGTAATAAATAAACAGCAGTCTGTACATTCATGCATTTTTGTTGCCTCATTTGAAATTAAACAGCTATCACAGAGAGGAGAACTGGTTACATTAGCTTAAGACTAAACATAACAAGCATGTGTACATCCTTCAAAGATCTTTTAGTCAGCAGGTCACGTAAAATAACTTAGAAAAAGCAATACTGAACTGAAGCATCCCTGCTGTGTTCAAGGCCTTCAAGCCTGTATACAAATCCATAGCCAGCTCTGCTGTTGCCCTAAAGTAGAGATATTTGGTACATAACACAGCCCTACATGAGCCAGCATCCTCATTGATGAACGTTAGTGTGGTCTCAAACACTGTCTCAATCAGTTTTCTGCTCTAAGTGTTGCACTCAGTTTGCCAGACCTACTGATTATGGTTTGCCGCATAAAGATTGATATTTCTGTTGTGTCATGGGTGCTCACATCGCAAGCTCAGAGGTATGAGAAAGGTAGCTTCCTGAGTGCTTCAACATAAGCAGAAGAAACTGTGCTCTCCTAGAGTAGGATGGGATGCTCTTCTGTAGGAGGAAGGGGATGACTGCATGTTCCCCCTTGTTAAAGCAGGATATGGTTGCTGGCAGCCAGCAGAGGATGGACATTGGCCTCCACAGGAAAGCTTCAGACTGCTCTCAGAGCGAGTGCAAAAACTTTACATATTTTCCAGAAGAGAAAAGCCCTAAATGTAGTAAGCAAGCAACAAGCAAATGCTTTCATGATGAGTTTGTTCTGCTCCACTCCTCCAGATAACATACCTGACACCTTACCCCTTCTCCTTCTCAGCCTATCTTGATGGGCTCTCTTTGGAAGGATCACATGGTCACACATGTAAACTGGAATTAAACGTATGAACTCAACTTCTACTATCCTGTCACTAAAGTTCAGGTGTAGTATTGCATCATCGAAATCAAAATTGCTTTTTACTATCACTCAGGTTGCCTCAGAAAGATGTCAGGGAATTTCAGCATGCTAGTAAAGCTGTCAAACAGATGTCCTTTCATATCAGTGGCAAATCATCTAACTGCCTTGTGTTACCACTGACGTAAAAGAAGGATACACATGCTGAGATTAGCTTTAATTAGAAGTAATAACAGGACAGAGACCAGTAACATGGGTCAATTTTGATGCTGATCTATTACTTCCACATAGGAGATGTTTAGTATCATCCAAACTCAGCGCGGGTCCACTTGTGTATGTCCCCAGGGAAACATTCGCAGCGATTTCTCCAAGAAATTTCACAAGAAACCTAGCATAAGATAACAAAATTCACCAGATACTAGTCTAATACTTCAAGCCTTAGAGTGCTGGTCTTATTTTCTTTCTTTCAGCTGGCACATTTTTAGAATCAGCGGCACCAAAACTGACCAATTTTCTGCCAATTTTCTACTACCTGAAAAATCTCTAAATTCATGTAGCCTAACTGGCAGAAGGAGCATCTCTGAAGTTTGTTTTGTGAGAGATAAAGCAATTTTCCTTAAGAGCTTTACAATGCATTGTTTGGAGAAAAACAAAGGGAAACACACACCCCCAAAAAAAAAAAAAAAGAAAGTACAAACATTAACTTCGAGTACAATGGCAAACTGATGAAAGGACGCAATTCTAATGCCTAAACCTTGCTTGTGAGGGCTGTAGATATTTGATCTGATGGTGGCATCTGCTGTTGAATTTTGAAAAGTCATTTGCACCAGAGAAAAGTGAGTGCAAAAGAGTGTCACCGCTCTTTGAAGTCCTTTTGGATGTAGGAGGTGTAAAGCAATGGAGAATCTCAGAAGTGTTGACTGAGTCATACAAGAGTGTCTGAAGGGGGAACTCAGCCCCCTTTTAGCCGCCTCATGAGAAAAATGTATCTAAGTCCATTCAACACAGGTACTGCTATGACTCTACCTTGTAAATCATGGAGGTCTGGGAGAAAAAATTTTGGGCAATTTGTCTGCCTGTCTCTTACACCCTCCCTAGGCAGCTGCTGTTAGCTGCCACCAGAGATGGGGATGGAGGCATGGATTAGGAATGTTTCTAGCCTTAATTGGAATGACTCTTCTTATGCAAAGCAAAGGGAGACTGTTCCTACCTGTGAATATTTTCTTCCAGCTTTTTCACCTTCAGCTCATCCTCTTCTGACTGCCTCCTTCTGGCTTCTTCTTCTTCTGCAGAGCCAGCAGGAATTCCCTGGAGCAGCCATTTTTCCCGAAGGGCTTTTGACTATAAGGGAGAAAAATATCTTTAGCAACAGACAAAGCAAAAACTATCTTAAGGCTGAGAAGGAGCTACGTCTGCATCTGAATTTTAGCTTGCCCCCACTGAATTACTGATTACTGCTTTGGTTGGTGAATTTTGGAGCTGTTAGATGCTTATACAGATTTAGGAGTGTCAGTTTTTCAGTATACTCTGTTTACCATCAGTGTATTAATCTGAAGTTATTTTTGGTTCTTAACAGAAACGAGAGTTTAATCCACTCATATGAGCTGTTCTGCAAGAAATCAAGTCTTTGATAAAAACTCTGGATGTCTCACAAATGATAAAGCATGTACTGGAATGACTAAACTCATAAACATCTTAGAGCTTCAAAAACAAAGGAGTGGTGTGTTCTAAATGTAATGCATTTCATGGGAGATAAAATCACCCCACTGTTAAATTAATAAAAGATGTTCTTTTTGATTTTTACGATGGATATGTCTCTGTATATTTACTGACATGCATACAGACACACAATGTATATATCTGTGCATTCAAGTAAGCACGCGCATTATCTTTTAGCCAGACACCAGTTAAAACAAATACAAGTCTTCCAGAAACCATGGATATACAAGCATGCAACACTGCTACAGAAAAAAGCAATAGCATATACCCTGAAAAAGAATTCTGGGGAGCTTTGCTGTGTTTTCTACACCAAAAATGTGGCAACAACCTCACCCAGTCACTGTGTGGTCCAGCTGCAGCTCACTCCTGGGGAACTCACCCTTGGAGATGCACTAGTGCCACACAATCCCTTCAGCAGCCCATTAGCCTGCATATCCTGGGCAAACCCTCCCCGGGGGATGCCGACAGGACAAGGCCTCCTCGGAGACACGCACTGAAAGGAAGATCAACAGCCCAAAGCTACGTTGGGCTTTGGCCCATGGCAAGAAGGGAGTGGAGAGGTGGAAAAATTGGTCAACCAGGGGACTGACAAACTAATCGTTTGCCTTGGCTGGAGGCAGGAGCCTTGATTCTGCAATTCCAAAGTGATTAGAAATACTTGTTCAGGAACACAGCTGTGACAGTGTGCATCCTCTCTAGAAAAGAGGAACCTAATAAAGAAATCATCCATTCAGAGAAATCAGATTTCAGAGGCTGCTCAAACGTGCACTATCTGTCTTTTCAATGAGGTGTTCGTAGCTGGAATAGAATCTGATTTGTGCAAACTTTGTACAAAGAAAAAACACTCACTACCAAAAGCAAGCTTCAAACCCAGCCCAAAATAGAAAGCTTTTTGACATGAGAGGCAGGGCTTACTTGTAAGTTTTTCAGTGTATATATAGACATAGTATCTATGCACAAGCTATTCTTGTCACTGCATGGCCTATTTGACATCAGGCAATTAAATTTCAATAAGGCAGTAGAAACAGAGCAATACAAAAGAGAAGTGAATTAGACTTTATAAATGACGTCAGCTTTCATGACTTAACTAACCATCCACCTTCTAGGTGGATTTTAAGTGATTTCTGTATGCATGAGGACTTCGGCATGACAGGAAGAGGTTTGTGTTCTTGTACCATGCAGACTGAACTCAGTTTTGCTCATGGCTACTGTGGCCCCTGAGGTATTCACAAAACATGAAGGATGGATACCTCCAGTCAGAGCTTCTGCAGCTCAGTAGTCATTTTGCTGCCAATGCCATCTAGTAGTGCTTCCTGCTGCCTTTCCTGGGCTGGGAGCAAGATTTCTCGAACCCACCCGATCTCTGCCCAATGACAGTACTGAATTGCTCCCTCTATAAAGGACTCCCATAAGATCACATATGCAGAAAAACAAAGTGAGATAGTCAAAAGAGGGATTTGCAGGTCCTGACTTCATATCTTTTGGGTGCTATGCATTTAACAGCTTGTGTTTAACTTTGGCATTTAAGGGGTCTCAGAATCACAGCCCAGTGGGGTACCTTCTGGGATACATCCCGTCCACAGCACTATGAAAGCTGATAGCCCTTTAGGAATGTAATGCCTTTTCTTTAAAATGAAATGCGTGAAGTGTGAAGTGTGTTTCTGCATGTATCATATTCAGCTGTGGCCTCAAATCTGAAATCATGAGTTGGAGAATCCTCTGTTGGAGAAAAAGCCCAAGTTCCAGTGATCAAACTCTAAAAATGAAGGCAGCCTTCTCTGTTCTAAACACCTTTTAGATATGTCTCCAGGAGTCCCAAAAAGGCCCTTGGTAAAGTGCGATTTGGACAGACCATGAGACATTTACTTACCAGTCACTCCTAATTTGCTATGGGAGGATAGATAAAATCCAGGCTTTTTTCAATGCACTTTTGCAGATTTTCCATAATGATGTTCAGACAGGAAAGGCCGGTCCCTGCAGAACAACCACTGTACACCAAGTAAGATATTTTGTACAGATTTTGTTTTGGCCTTTGTTTATGTGAAACAGTTGAGCTACAAACTCACATGATTTCTTTTTCCCAGAAGCCTCTTTTTTGACCTATTAATAGCATGAATTTGAAACTGGAAAGCATCAACGGGATTTTTCTAAAGACATATTTAGAGACAAGAATGCTATGATCTACTAAAAATCCTCCCTCTTGGGTGAAATGTCAGCATATTTAATCTAAACCAGGAAAACTGGTAGCTTTGATGTTTTTGGCTCTCCTTTGCACGATGAAAATGAAGGCAATCATTAAACGCTACTCTAAGGAATCCAGACAAGAAGGCTGTGAAACGGAAACATTTGTAAGAAGCACTTCTTAAAATTTAGTGGATCTATTTGCCAATAAGTTGAGGTTACATGTATTCATACACTCACTGCAAACAAAACAGGCAAACTTTCAGGCACACATCAGGGGACTGTGCACAACAGTCCTGCTGGCTTTGGGGCCTTTTCTCCCCTGCCAGATTCTGACACGGTGCTCAGGCAGTAGGTAGCAGTGGAAGAATCTCTCAGCTGCTTTGAGAAATCCTTTCCCATTTTCATCAGAAACCTGGAGGAAAGGCTGTGGCAGATCCGAAGAGACCAAGGGCGCATAGGGAGGAAGAGGGAGGACAACACAGCGGGGCAC
>WBMW01005644.1:49845-78484 GCA_013396635.1 Penelope pileata | reverse complement strand
ACAGAAATTCTCCTTGGTTCTTCACTTAGTGTTAAAAGGATTTTCTGCTTTCTTTTACTGCAGTAGCCAGTCTGAGTTTGAGCTGGGCTTTTGCCTTTCTAACTTCCTGCCTGCATATCTTGGCAACTTCTCTGTAGTCTCCCCAAGTAGCCTGTCACTTCTTCCAGAGGACATAGACTCTCTTTTTCTCTCGGAGTCTCAACAAAAGTTTCTGGTCTTCTTCCCCTCCGGCTCGCCTTACAGGACTCAGGGACAGCCTGCCCCTGTGCCTTTAAGATTTCCGTCTTGAGGAGCATCCAGGCTTCCTGGACCCCTTTACCTTTCAGGAGCGATTCCCAAGGGACCCTTGCAACACGTGTCCTGAACAGGTCAAAGTCCACCCTCTGGAAATCATTAACATTAATCATTTATCTTTCAGTTTAATTTGTACGATAAAATTTATAACATATAGTCAGTGACCACAAAGATTCAGTTTGAAATATTTCTTGTGTGAAACGTGATGATGCTGTACCTGCAGATTTTAGGGCCTATTTATATTCACCACTGTCCACTGAATTTTCTTGTTCCTTCTCATTCCCTCTTCTGTATAAAACCTCAATTTCTCACCATAAAACTATAAGAAAATCTATACAAACACACCTAGTCTCCCAAATCTTATCCTGAATTTATAAATGGAACAAGTTTTCTTCTTTGCTGTGGTTTCTGTACACTCTTCTCAAAAGAACTTTCACCAGCACAGCGTGCTGAAGTTAGCTCTGATTTTTGGTATTTCTTTCTGTTTCTTTCTAGTTATACTTGCACACTGCAAGAAGAAAAATTTGAAAGGATAAAAAAACTTAGGAATATGATGCTGTTACTCAGTTCCCAAGAAATATTAGATCAATGCTGACATGGTGATTTTCCACTATACTGATCTATTGTAATATGTTTAACACTTCATGAATCATAATCAATTATTCTTACTTCATCTAGATTTCATTTTCCTTTTCTAGTGGTAACTGGGATCTTTCAGACAGGAGGAAATTATTGAATAATCTTTACTTTAGATGCTCCAGGTAGGAACAGTTCCTTAAAGATGGTTCAGGAACAATGCCTTTAAGCCTACAAAGCTCTGCTAAAAGTCTGATTAAACTTTTGCAAGCCTGGGAGAAAAAGGTGGGGAAGAAAGAGTGTATGATCACATATATATATATATCTGTATACACACACACTAGATATTTTATATATGTGATGTACATAGCTATACATACAAGCATTATGCATTATAAAAATGATGTTAAAATATGCACAATGTATTTTTGCACAATTTACACATCTGCCTGAAGAAGCAGCTTTCAGTCTTAATTTGGAAGTAGGTTATGCTTGACAAAAATCAGGAAGGGAAAACAAGTGGGGGTTTATTGTGTATACCAAGCTCCCTCAAGAACCTCCATCTCGTAATTGAAACATAGCTGGTAGGACCCATCTGGCAGATGGAAGGATCAGCTGGTTCTTTGAAACTGTACTCAATATGCTAGTAGGAGTATTGTTCTTCAATTTTTTTCCCCTAACTTGGGTATCCTCTCTCTTTTTATTTTTATCTTATTGGTGCATCCAAGTGAAATGTACTTTAATATTACTCTTTGACTAGGAAGGATCAAAAACCTAAACAGAGACAAAAAAGACTTTTTTTGATGTATTATTTATATTTCAGCAAAGAATGTGAAGCTGAAATAGATTACTTACTGAACAGCACTAATCTATGACAGACTGTCTTCTCCAATAATGCTCAAGCAACCAGTTAAAAATAAAAGATGGTGCACAAAGAACAGTGCAAAGAGTTTTACTCTCCTAATCTCCCATCTAAATGTCAATAGACATAATTAACATGCCCTGAACAAATACCAGTTGGCTGTATTTTGCAAACAGGTTTTAAAATGCTAAAAGTATATACCCTAAGGCATCAGCAGCATGCTTTTAAAGCATCATGTAGAGTTAGAATAAGTTCAAATTTTATTTTTTTCATTTGGGTAGTTTGAGCGTATATTCAGCTTGCTAAGAACAGAAACACATTTTCCTACTAAAGAGACTGATCTAACTTTTTTCACCTATAATGTAAAAGTTGTAAACACTCATTTCAAGACGAAATGAGAACTATTGTTCCTCCATTTGATCTGGTGTTTCTGCCTTTTGTTTTGTTTTGGTTGTTTTTGTTTTGTTTTGT
This sequence comes from Penelope pileata, assembly GCA_013396635.1. NCBI lineage: Eukaryota > Metazoa > Chordata > Aves > Galliformes > Cracidae > Penelope > Penelope pileata. Next base: position 76,281 of record WBMW01005644.1, on the reverse strand, counting down.
TTGATTGTTTTCATTTTCTGTTTTTCACTTCAGTTTAGGCAAATGGATAAAGTAAATTCCCAGAGGAAAAATTAAGTAAGAAAAGGGTACACATGAATATCTTGAAAGAAACATTTGGAAAGAATATTTTTAACTTTCTGTGGAGAAAGGTCCTCAGGCTGGAGAAAGCTGGAGAAAAGAGTGATCATATTGCCAGAAAACACAAATATTCACATATCATATTGAGGTTTTTTCTCTAACCCATGGGTGTCCAAACTTTCTGTTTGCATGACCCACATTGACTGAAGAGGATTTGTCTTGGGCTGTATATAAAATATATAATATAGTTAATGCATATAACTAACAAAACTTATTCTTTTTTTTTAATATTTTTTATTAAAACAGATTAATAAAAACATAAAACTAGTGGGATACTTGTTCTTGTGAAACTAACGCATCAGTATGGTTTGATAGAAGTAATTGTAATTCTTAGTGACTTCTCAAGGTGTTTGACAGAGATTTTTGATGTAATTTTACTCTTCCTGTGCTTCATCCTTGAAAATAGTATTTCACAAATGTGCATAAAGTCAAAAAGTGACAACATGAATAGGGCTTGATTGTGAAACAACGTATATTTTTCTCTGGTAAGATAGCTCTTATAAAAGTCTACTAGGGATACATGATCAAACTTTTCTTTGAGTTGAATATCTCATTGCAACTCTATACCTTCTATTTGAAAATTTGAAGGTAATGAATTAATGTTGACTGAAAATGGAGTCACAAATATACCAAGAACTTGATTTTTTCAGCAATCTTGAAACCTATTCTCAAAGTTCTTTATCAAAGCAGAAAGCAAGGCTGCATATTTTTCATGGTTCTCTGGTCTTTGTTTATCCAGTATATCAAAATGCACAAAATTATTTGCCTACTTGAGTTAACACAGAGCTGCAACCTCCCCGTTTCCTGGGTTCAGCTCAGACAGTGCCAATCGCACACTGATGTTTGGTTGTTGCTGAGAGATGGGTGCCTGCCCAAAGCTAGGCCGGGCTGTTTAGTGGGGAAGAACCACCACCATGATGGCTTGGCAGCAGGCGGAGGGCCGTAATATGGGCTGTGTCAGGCTGCATGCAGCCTGTGTGTCGTGGGTTGGACCTGTCTACCCTAATCCCTTAAATAGAATGGAGAGAAGAAAAGTGTTTAATTGACTTATTTTCAGTCACACATAGCACAAGTGTAATCCTGGAAGTGTGAAGAGAGAACAAATATGAAAAAGAAACAACAACAACAAAAAAAGAGAGAGTCAAAAAAAATGTCTGGACATTGGATATGACCATTTTCTGTACTCATTTTCTCTTCTTTAGATTTTAATTCACATTTCAAGCTTGGGAAGAAGCAATGAAGTAGATTGAAATCACCAAATAAAATATTACAGCTGACTTTTTAGTGAAACATTGTCAGTACAGGAAACACATTACAGCAATATGTGCACATTTGCTGACATAACATTTTTGGCAGTCTTAGAAACAAAGTATGGACTGAATACAATACAGAGATTGATTCATGCAATTAATGGATCTTCTCCTTAACCTAAAGAAAAAGAAAAGATGCATGCTGAATCTCAGCATCTCAGCATAACTGACCAGTGTTTCTGAAGAACTGAATTTCTCTCTGAAGGGCAAAGGAAAACGAAATTGTGTGAGAGTTTAAGACTAAATTGTGAAAAATTCTAAATTTCATTGAGAAAATGAGTTTTTCTCATAATCTGACCTTGGGAAGAGTCCCAGGTGAACTGAATGCTGAAATGTAGTTAAAGGAAAAAAAAAAATGTGCAGGAAGTTGAGAGGTTAGGTCATCAGTACACAACATACTTATTTGAGAGTAAAGCTACTCGTGTTCTTAAGTGTTCTCATTTCAATATATTAGTCTGGAGAATACTTTATATTTCTGTAACTTCTATGTGTATAAGTCAAGGAGTATTTTTCAACAATCATTCCTTTAAAATATTTTTAAGCAAACAAAACAAGATGACTTTAATAACAAGCATCTTTCGATCAAATGTGATAACATTCTTACATACATTTTTCTTTTCTTCTGCTAAGGAGCATGAATATAATGTATTCTATTTCTAATTTTCCATTTCTATTGTCCTTCAGGTCTGTCTAGAAAAGAGAATATAAAGGTCAAAATTAAATGAAAACAAAATATTATTTTCCTTCTTTTATTCGTAAAAGGAAATAGAAAGAAGGCTGACTCAAACACCTATTACTTTTATTATCTTACGAGAAATTTTCATCAGAATCCTTTAAAAAAAGGCAAACCAAAAACCCGATAATTGTAACTTTATTTGTGTCATACTACTTGCTTTAATTTAATCAAAAGAAAATAGGTAGGGCATAATTCTGTAAAAGGGAGTTCCCTAGTTCAGATAGAAATAAGAACAACAAACTACATCAGTGCTGCCAAAAGTATCACTCTAAAGAGAGATTCCAAATCTTCACGTCTCAGTAGTACAGAGCAACTCATGTCCTTGCTTCCCACTGAGACAGACAACGCTGTCCAGGCCAGACAGCTATGACCTCATTGCATGGCTTGTGGGCTGGGCTTACAGACTTACATGTGGTACCCTTGTTTCTGTAAGAGTTGTTTTTTGTTTCATTTTTTTGTTTCATCCAGTTCACAATGGCTGAAATAGAATGTAACCCTACCCAGAAAAACATTTTAAGCTAATATTTGATGTTTTTCCTGATATATGAAACTTTGTGTGGGTAGCACGTAAGGCAGAGCACCTTCTAGAACTGTGAAGGAAGACTTGATAGGTAGGCAGCCATACCTTGTGGGATCATGTTTAAAATATTTGTCAGGATTTCTTCATAAAGAAATTTCTCCCTGCAACTACTCCTGCATCAAGTGAAATTAGGTGGATTTTTCCAAAAGAGAGTCTATGCACAGACTTTAGGCATAACTGGCTCAGGTATCAGGAACTGGGAATGAAATAGTAAGGTTTTTTTTAAGTTTAGAAGTATTCATGGAAAAGTGTCTGGAACCCACTGTAGATGTCTATTTGACTTTGTAAGGGTTAATACGATTCCAGTAATTAGTAGTTCTTCATGTCTAGACTTTGTTGAAACTATTCTGAAACTGATAATGATGGAAGATTCTTCAGAGTTTCCAAACTGCTAATTTATTGATATCTTGCAAAGAACAGAGATGACTAAAATAAATTCAGTTAAATCAACCTGTACAAGTACTGCAGAGAAAGGCTTAAATGGAAATATAGAAAAAAAATCAAGCTAGTCCATTACTTTTAAATTCTAATTAGTGTAATCATTATTCTATCCTGGGTAGGAGAAGAAAAGCTCTAAATGAAATTCCTACAGATAGACAAGAACATACATTGAAAATTACGTTAAAATATTAACATCTTCTAAAGTTAATAATATATTTAGGCATTGCTCTATGTCAAGGAAAAAGAACTCAGACCCTATGAAACATGGGCTAGCCTGAAGGTAACTATTTCCTTTGAAATGAATTTCCAGTAATTTAACCTTTGTTGAACATCCTCCTGTCCCTGAGTCTTCTGGAAAACAAAATTAATATTTTCACCTGAAGATTTCTGAAGTAACAGAAGTCCTCAATATACAGAATTGCTTCACTCTTAAAAAATATGAGGAACTTAGGTCCCTAAACTCATGTCTGAGTGCTCCCATGATCTAGACCTTTTGTCATATGCATTGCTTGTTCTGTTAGTTATGCTTGGAGCAGGCATATGAAGAGTAGCTCTCATTTGAACTGCAAAGTCTGTATGTACTGTCACGGTGAAACATTCCTAATTTACCTTTGCAAATTATTGCCTTAATGTTGATAAATTCTTCAGTACTGAAGATCGGGATAGAAATGGAATACCATCCATAAGAACATGCCTTATATGTAAGATCAAGAAAAAATACTTGCTGTGCATGTTGCAACTATTTATGTGCAGACGGTGTTCTGGACAGATATTGCTGTTATGGGTATTAGTCCTATTATCTCTAACTATGCCAAGCTGAACAAAAGTGTATTCAGTCCTGTTAGAAGGGGTGCATGGTAATCTTTCGTATGTTAGCACAGCAAGACTGTGACAATGGCATTTGGGATTATGTGGTTAAGCCTTTTTCCTGAGGATATAACAACTTGTAGGAAATTGATAGGAAGCACTTTATATCACCTTTTAGCAGGGTTTTGGGCAGGATATCTTGGCTCCAAAAGGACAGCTAACTCTTAGTCTTGATGTGGAGTGCTTTTCTCTGGTACAATCTTATATTTCAGGATAAGAAAACATTTCTTCAACCAGATGTCAAATTAGACTCTCAAGAATTTAAAGTTTAGTACCTTGCTTTAGTTCTAGATAGATGATAGAGTCCTACTGACGCTTGTTGATTGCTAAAATGGGATGAGGCCATGATCTAATTTGCCATTATGGAAAAAACAGCCTTGCAATGTACATATCCCTTCAATATGAATATTCACGTATTCAGTGTCCATATTCAGGTAAGAGTTCCTGAAACTCTTGACCCATCAATTTCTTCTTCTTCTTAGCCTTAATTGTGTTAGTACTACCCATTGGAAGGAGATAGAAAATCAAGAGCAGCTGGTATGCAAGACTCTGGTTGCTATCCGTCAAAAAAGTGTGAAATATTTGCACCTGAGAATTCTCCCTATTTTAAATTAAATGAATGTACTTTAATATACATTAAATTGGACTAGAAACTAAAACCAAAGTTTTGTATTGAATCTTATTTTATATTTTAATATAAATATAATAAGAAATATTTTATATTTCTGAGTTATTAAACTAGAGAGGTGTTTTCATCTTTCTTAAAATTCTCCCATGAAACTTGAACAGAAAGTCTTGAGAGTTCCTTGCTGATTAGAATATTTTCCTGAGAGAACAAGTACTGATCTCTACCTATCTAGATAAAAAAAAGAACTAAGGTCAGTGTTTGCAACATTCTGGATGAGTGCTTTTAACCTCCGAAAATAGAGCCATATCACTATGATATTTTGAAAGAAAGCAGCACTCCCTACCTCTTGCCAAAGTCAAGATTCCAGATTCCAAATGAAGTCTGTAAATCCTTACCGAAACATTGCACCTGCAGACACATCATGAAGTGAGGCACTTTTGTCTTCATGAAAGTGTAGACTTTTTTTAAAACAAATTATTCTCCACAGAGACTCTGCACAGCAGGCTATGTGTTGTGATGTACTTTTATTTCTGTGTTTGTTTCTTTGACTGGTACAGCTGCCACATATTTTAATGGGAATATTAGGAAAACCAAGATTAACTAACTAACTAATAAGAACAAAAGTAAAAACAACAACCAACCAACCAATGAAAAAACAAACAAAAAGTCCAACTCTTTATAGAAAAGAGAAGAGAGGAGAAAAATCTTTTTAATATTACTTTGCAGTGGTATAGGGATTCAGGACCGTACTTTAGGAACACAGATTTCATAACTGCAGACAGGAATGGCAATACTATGCTTTTTAAGCATATTTAATGTCACGTTCTCAGATAGCTGTATGCTTCTATGTTCCTGCAGTGCTTTAAATGGTTTAATTGGTTTTAAATTACTGAGACCTTGCAATAGGTTACTCAAGTTTTTCAGAAACTTTGGATCCCAGTTTCTAGAAAACATTTGCAAATCTTCAGTGTTTGGAGCAAATATAAGGAAAAACAAATAAAGGAAGTTGATATGCTTCAATGTGCATTTAAAATTAAGATTCTAAATTTGTACTGGGGAAGAAAAATGGCTTGATTTTTACAGAGTTGAAACTTGAGAATTCCATTGGCTCTCAATGGACGTATGAGGTCAGATATTACATTTTGTTATTGGCAAAAAAAAAGTTCTGCCAATAAGTGCACTATCTCTCTGTTGTAAACAGTACTATACTGCCTGTTGGGAAGCATATGTTCAACACAGTGCAGAGTTCTATTAAAGCAGCTCCAATGTCAGAGATTTGGCTGCTAACCCAGAATCAACTGACAGCAGTGTCTGGGCTCTGTATATTTAATATATCCTCTGCACACTCCAAGGAATTTGTGATTTGAAGTGATTTGAAAGAGCTTGTGCTCAAGGCCCAGCCTCCCAATAATAAAGGAAAAGCATGTTATTGTGCACATCTGGAACAACAACATTCATTCTTTCAAATGGACTGCCACAAAAAGGTAGAAAATATTGAGGTTTTAGTTAACTTGAAAGTTTCAATTTTCTGGTATTCAACAGTAGCTGAAATATTTCTTTTGCTGTTGCCTGCAGCTCCATACATTTTTGCATTTTTCAGGTATCACCTATTCTATTCATTTTGCTTAATTGTATCTTGCTGGGATTGGCATTCACAATATTTCCTATTGTGAATATTCCTATTATAATATTCCTATTTCCTAAACATTTTTAGAAAAGACACAAACATTAGAAAGACATACAGAAAGCAGATTTTCCTTTTCTTCATGTGGGTTTATTTCATGCTTTTTTTTTCCATTATACAATGCAGCTTCAGAATCTGAGCTCTTTTTTTCCCCAAACAAGTAGCTGATGCTTTTTCACAAAGACAAAGTAAATATCTTCAGCTTCTTAATGAGGGGCTTTGGCTTATTTCACAGTTTACAGATATCCACTGATGGTAAACTGTAGGCTAAAGGAAAATATAATCCTTGTGCATATCCTCTCAATCGCTTGGAACTGATACATTGTAAGACTTTTAATTTTACTGTTTTATTTACTCTGATGCATTAAAAATCTAGCACAAACGGCACTTTTAACACTAATTTTTGTACCTGGAAACCAACGACTCCCCAGAATTTTCACTAAAATAGTGCCCCAATGAAAATCCTTGACAGTTTTTTAAGGTCAAAGACAAAGAAGATAGTCTGTCTTGTTAGTGCTTGCATTATAATCATAAAAGGAAGCTAGAGACAACTCCTTTGGTTAAGAAGAAACCCGACTGGTTATAAAAATGTTATCTAAAGATCTCTTCTGAGAAAATTAGTATATCTATTCCATCTGATATGATAGGGGAGTTTCACTGAGACTAATGGGATCTTTTTTTTTACCTAAAGATGTTTCCTTTATGTGAATGGTGGGTATTTGCTATAGCCTTTCTTTCACTTACATTTATCTCAGATATTTTGGCAGTGTTGTGGTTTGAGCTGGCAGGCCTGCAAACACCATACAGCCTTTCGCTCACCCTCCTTCTCCTCCCAACTGGGATGGAGGAGAGAATCAAGGAAAAAAAAAAGGGAGAACTCGTGGGATGAGATAAAAACTATTTACTAACAGAAAAGGAAAATAGAATAAGATAACAGCAATGATAATTATATATAAAACAAGTGATTGTACAAAGCAATCACTCACCGACCGCAACCAATGCTTAGCCAATCCCCATGCAAACGGGGCCTTCCAGCTAACTCCCCTTCCTTATATTACATGATGTCACATGGTATGGAATATCCCTTTGGTCAATTTGGGTCAGCTGCCCCGTTCTTGTCCCCTCCCAGCTCCCTGTGCCCCCCCTAGCCCCTACACTGGCAGAACTGAGAATTAAAATGTCCTTGTCTCTGTTCAATGCTGCCGGGTGTTATCAGCCTTGTTTTTCTTCTAGAACCAAAACACACTAAGAGAGAAAGTTTCAGTTAGAAACTAAGACAGGCGAATTTGAAGATAATAACTAGGCATATCCACTCAAAGGCCAGAACTATCTTGCAAACCAGCATAACTAAAGCAGCATGTTGTTCTAGGAACAGCCAGCAGCTGTTGAACAATGATGTGAAAGAGTCAGATCACTGCTTGTGGCTTAAGCAAAGCATTTTCTTCCTTTGACAGTCAACTAATGTAGATGTGTATCTGATATGATAAAAGCCTGCACTATAAAGGAGCTTGTGGTTTGTTCTTTATAGGTTATGATGGAGAGTGTTCAGCTGCTATTTTTCTTTTCTTTGAAACAAGTAAACTGAATGCTATTTATATCAGAGAGTATGATTTTCATCAGAATTGGCTCCCAACCTGTTTTGAAAGTGCCACAATCCTCTCAGGTTCTACTTCCAAGGAAGCAGGAGCATGGTGGGCTGCTCTTAGTGACCCAAAGGTATTTTGTCACAGCAGAGATTCCTTCACCATTCCTCCCAGTGGTGATGGAAGTAGTAGTAATCTGCTGGCAAGAGTTATAAGCAGGCGTAGGGCAGGCTATCTGACTCTTTGCACAGTACTTGCTCCTTAACAGACACTTTCAGTTCTGTGGGAAAAGATGACAAAGGGTCCTCTGGATTTGTGTCAGGTCATGATGCACCACTTGCATCAGTTAACTCAGGATGCTACAGAGGCAAGTGAAATTCAGATATAATGGTTTTTTGTATTCCTTACACAAGTTGAATCCACCAATCTGGGTGTAAGTGCATTATATACTTTCTGTTGACATAATTCCATAGGATATTTTTTATTGGAATCCGTGATGTACTAAGACAGGATGCAAATGGAAGGTGCAAAAACAAACATTAAATAACATTCTATGACTTTGTATATAACTCTACATCTAAAGCAAGGTTCCTTCAATTTGTTTTGTAGCTGTTGCTGTTGTTAATTTGTTTGTTTTTTAAATCTAGTATAGAGTTGGGATGAAGAATTCCTAGTGTAATTGTATCTATTTTACACACTTCTTTAAGTTAGTTTACCAATGCTGATCGTTGTTTCTGTCCATTTTACTTCTAAGAGAGCTTTGGGGGAATAATTAAATTATTTTGGGAAAAGTTAAGTAGAAAAGATGTGTTGAACAATGTGCATACACTAAAATATCACAGGAATCTAAATGATATTCCTCACCCAATATGGAGTCAGCACATTGCTGGACTTCATATACACACAGGCATGAAATAAAAACTATGAAATGACGGAAGGAAGGAAGGAAGGAAGGAAGGAAGGAAGGAAGGAAGGAAGGAAAAGAAAAAAATTAAGATGAGATACTGGTTGTAAAATAGTATATGTACAGATCACTGTCAAAGGACAGCAAGGAAATGATAATGATTTGTTTGTACAAAAACATTCTTCCTTTGGATCTGTATGACATCAAAGTACAATATCTGACAGCTTCCCTTCGCTTGTTGGAGCATAATAGCACCTTACAGAAACAAATCCTAGCCTGTAAAGAGACTTAGGCTCACAGTATAGGAAGCTTTTGTGTAAAACAAAGATGAAGAAAACCTAGTAAAGGTGAAAGACTCCACAATATTTCAATACTGTGTTTGAATTTCAAGATCCATTATCAGTATCTTTCTGAAGTCAAAATAATTCAGCCTTAGCAGAAAATGCTGAGAAAATCTGAGCTCTGCCAAATCGTTTTTTAACTTATTCAAACATATTAAGGAAATTTATTTCATATTCTTGGAAAGGCCTTTTAACAAACGCAAATGACACCTAATAAAGAGAATCAACATATATGTGAGTACTACCTAATGCTACGACTGACTGCAGTCAAAAGAAATTGTCCACTCCCTCTTGTTCATGTTTTATTCTTTCAGCTGAAACTGTCTGTTTGCTGGACAATTATTGGATAGGCACAAACAGAGTAAAAACATCAGTTTCACATAAGATATTAATTACTAAATATTAACTAATTTTGGTGCCCACTGTTATCAGCAGAATCTACACATAAATCTAAATATCACTGAATTCTGTTACCTAATATGAATAGATATTAAGAAGTTTGTGTTAGGGAGCAGTAGATGATGCAGAGGGTCTCCGATCGTGACCATTCTGGATGGTATATTCGCAGTGTCTGTGAGGACAGAACAGCACAGCTGAGAAAGTTTGGAGGGCTTTGTTTGCATGGCTCTCTGCCTGAGCTAATAAATGCTGGCTCACACATTCCATCATCTTGCTCCTCAAAGCTTCTAGTTTTGCAGATAGCACAGAAGGGTTCAGATATCCCTGCTGTCATAGCCTCAAAAACATGGAAGAAGGAGAAAAGACAGGTCTCAGTTTATGGAATACAACTGAATAAATTTACATCCGGAAATGAGAAGTTACTACAGTCTCTGGAAGTGACAATATAAAGCCATGATTAGTTGAGGAAACAAACAAACAAACACATATACTGTTATGTCCACTTTTCAAAAACTAACACAGCATCAAGCAGGATCCAAAAACTGTAAATATTCTCAACAAAAGACTGCAATCACTATTGGAACTGGAACTTTGTGAAAATATTCAAGTTAGTTTTTCATCTGTGATGATAAAATCAAAACTCGGGAGACCACATTAACAGTGGTATCTTGGATGCATGTTTATCACATTTGCAATTTTTGGATGATGTGCACTGTTTTGCCTTCCTTTCCATTTGTTATAAATTCCTGATAGCTGATTTCATGATGGCAGATGAACAAAGATCTGAGTAAAGGTCTCAGCTTGATATTCATTATGCAGTAAAGAAATCATTCGTTTTCATGATGACTTTGCAGGATAGGCAATTGGGAAAAAAAAAATTGGGAGAGATTAATTGGTGGGTTTTGCTTGTTTGTTTTCAAAGATGACAGTTTTGCTAATTGGTTTATGAATTACTAGTTTTTCAAGTTATTACTATCTATTAAAAAGTCAAGACAATTTGTTGCAAAACATGCAATACAATATTTTTACTTTTTTCCACTTTTGCTCAGTGTTAGCAAGAAGATAGTTTCTATTTATGAAAACATAAATGAGCATAAAAATATATATCTATGCAATTGTTTCGCTACTATTTTAGATATCAGCTGTCAAAACATGGCTTAAAGTATCTGTCGTGCTTTGGAGAAATGTTCTGGAATAGTGAAAGAATAACAAGGTGGAGTTTGTGGTGGTTACAACTTATTTTTATACAAGTGACCTATCAGTAATGACATTGACTCAGGAACATTGCTTCGAAAATTAATAACTGGGAGAAATAAATGACCTGTAGAATAGCCTTGGGCCACCAACTGTCCCAGCTGGCGATTAATTCCCCAGAAGTGCTACAATCCTTATCATTATGGCTTAATTAATGTAATAATATGATGTGTAAGCGCTGAACTGCATTTTATTTTTGTATAATTAACCTTTTGGGAATATTTTATGAATGGGGAAAGGTAATATATGTTTGCTAAGGACATGCTACATTATTACTTTTATTCACAGTAAACAAATAAATTTTGGAAAGCTCTTCATGTGTTTGTACATTTCACACACCCGAGAGCTGTTGACTATCAGAAGTGAAGGGCAAGGACATGATTAGAAAAACTCATTATGTACTGGTTCTGTTCTTCATTAATGTGTTTTAGCACTCAGACAAAGCAGCCTATGAATTCACAGCAAGGCAGGCAACATTGAATTTTGCTGCTTCTGCCACAGGGAAGTTAAAGGGCTGAGAATGAGAGCAGAACTGAGGTCTACTCAGATCTGGGATCTGGGAAAAGATCCTTTGAGTGTCGAGTTTACTTCCGTAGCCACTTGGGAACAGATTGCTAAGGATGCTGTTGGGAATATCGGCAATGATTGCCATAGGAATGGTGAATGCTGCTACTAATGCTGTTGCCTGAGTGCAGCAACTGTTCCTTACACGTGTTTCCTCAACAGCAACAGCAACAGCAAGGCTGGCTTTCCAGAGCTCTTGAGGAAACTGACATATACAGTTAAAAACAATTGTCATAAACATTAATTTCCTGCCAACATTGCAGAATGATACGGTGCAGGTGGTCATAACATAAACATCTTTGGACCACAAATCTGGTCTTGCAGTTTCTAAAGCTCATTAGGGCTATAGTCATTCACCTTCAAATAGGAAGTTCTTGATTGTCTTATTAGTTAGATTTTGAAAATTTTGGCATTTGGTTACATCTGACTCCTCTACCAATTAAGTTGTATTTCCTCAAAGGATGGCCAAAGATAGTTCATTTCTAGGTGACGATTAAACAAATATGTATGCTTCTCAAGGTAAAATGTAAAAGATTTTAAAGATTTAAATAGTACTCCTTATATTTTATGACTATATAGTCTTGCAGTTTTCGAATGAATAACCAGACTGCATTTTGAGCATCCATCTACCTGTTAAAGTACAAATATACATATTTAAGTACAAATATCATGCACTCTTTATATATAGACTATTCTATTTTACCACTATTAAAAGCTCCCTATTTCCATTTAAAAAACTTAATATTTTCACAGCTTGAAACAAAAATTGTCAGCTACAAATTATTATTTTTTTATATCCTGTAAAGGATTTTCAAGCAGTCCTCAAATTATTAGAAGAAATCTTTCTGCCATAAAAAAGCAGTATTTGTGAGTTTAATTTATGTTTATCAGCTCCTGTTCATTTAGGAACACAAATTAAAAAAAAAAAAAATGAAAATTTGAAAATATTGCCTTGTCAGATATGTATTTATTCAGGAAGAAGGGACAAAATATTCAGTAAGGTTAATGGAAGGTAAGGAAGAAAGCTAATTAAATGTTTTTTGCTCTGATCTGATTTATCTAGCAATATCCTGCCTTATTCTGCCTGTTTACTAAATAATGTATTAAATACACTAATTTGTTATTTGTATTTACAAGAAAAAAAATTGCATAAGAACTTAATATTGTAAAATAAGTAAGCCATTTGTCACTAACACCTGTACAATAAATAGCAGCCTTAAGTAAATCACACTTATTCTTCCATTAGATGTTGTAAAGTAGAAGGTAATCACCTTAAAATGAGTACACATTGATCTATAGCTTCTTGGGAAAACTCTTTTATTTTTGTCTCTTTTAAGGAAATGGGAGTATCTTGCAGCAATTGTACGGGTGCCAGCCAGCTTCTATTCTCTTGTGCCTCCTTTAAACAAGCAAACAAACAAAACCAAACAAAAATGAAACAGATCCCAGCTTTATCCTTACAGCTGTTGAAGCTGGTTGACCCTAAACTGGGATGTAACTTGGTCTGTGGAAAAAGAATAGTAGAGAAAATGTAAAAATAATTAAACTAATACCATTACATTTCCATTGTATTTAAATGCTGTGAGGTTACGGTCTCTATAACAATCTATCTGTATTTATTCGTAACTCCTAAACCTAAACTACTGCATTGAAAGGTATCTGTATCAGGTGTCTGCCTCAGGCTGAGTCTTTTTTGTGAATTTTAAACTAAAAGAATATCTTTCTTAAAACAAAGGCAGTGTTTTCTTGATGCTAAAAAAAAACTCTATCACTTCCTTTCTTTTGAGCCAAGGGAAGAACTTCATCGGAACTGAGACAGTGATATCTCTCCTGTATCAAGAGTGTGTCACTTGGGAGTTATAAGCTTGGGCCAAATCTACAGGGAGCAAGACAAAAAGAAAAAAGAAAAAAAGAACCAGTCAAAAAAAAAAGCATTTTTTACATATTGAATTGAAACTGCATCACATTTGGCTTCTGTAGTAAGCTAGTTGTACCTTAATGTTACAGGAGAGGGAAATTTGTCAGGCAGAAGTTTGTCTCTAATGCCAAGTAAAAATCAACACTATCAACAGAGAGTTTCTGTCTTCTGCTTAACCTGCACTTCCCCCTGTCGATGTCCTGGTAAGGGGGAGGAAGCAAAATGGAAATCAGTGAATAGCCTTGAGGGAAAGAGGGAAAGCGTAAGGTCAAGGAGCAAGATTTTGTGATGTTGGAAAATAGGACCCATGAGCAACGGAAGGCAAAAAGTTTAGGTAAGAGCTATGAAATTCGAATCAAAACTGCTTTATCTCCTAAGCATGCCCCAGTACTGTTTCCCTCTAGTGTCAGGGGAAAAAAAAAAAAATAGAAAGAAAAAATAATAATAATAAAAAAGAAACTTTCCATGCCAGAGGAAATCTTAAACTACTTTCTTTTAAAACTGAACACTTTATCTGTCATCATTGCATACCATTTTCCTTATGCTTGTTAATGCCACTATTTTGCTCTTGTGCTTAGTCTTGTTTGAATGTAGCTTCTAACTGTTAGTCCAGCAGCTCTGAGGAGTGCACCGAAGAGTGCAGTATATTGGAGAACACTTTAAGCATATGTTATCAAATATATGAACTGGATTGGGTAATTTCTAAGTGAGTGACCTAGGGTAACCAATCTGACAGAGAAAATACAGTGGCAGGAAAAAAGTATGAAAATATATTACAATCTCCCTTTTATTTTCAACGTTGTTTTCCTGAAAGTGATTATTAGGGAAACAACTGCGTGTGTCAGTACTGGTTGGAAGATGACCTGCTGGAGAGGAGCTCTGCAGGGAAGGACTTAGGTGTCTGGGTGGACAATAGGTTGGCCATGAGCCAGCAGTGTGCCATGGTGGCCAAGAAGGCCAATGGTATCCTAGGGTCCATTAAAAAGAGAGTGGCCAACAGGTCAAGGGAGTGATTCTCTCCCTCTACTCTGTCCTGGTCAGGCCTCACCTGGAGTACCGTGTTGGGATAGGGACAGCCGAGGGAGGCTTAGAGGAGAAAACTGTGTGAAGGTTGAGAGGGTAACTAGAGTTCAGAGATTCAGGGGGGTANAACTGGGTCTGTTCAGCGTGGAGATGACTGAGAGATTTGATTAATGTTTATAAATATCTGAAGTGCAGGAGGCAAAGGGATGGAGCTAGACTTGTTTCAGTAGTGTGTGGTGATAGGACAAGGGCCAATGGCAAAAAAACTGGAACATAGGAAGTTCCGCACAAATATGCGTAAGAACTTCATGGTGCGGGTGATGGAGCACTGGAACAGGCTGCCCAGGGAGGTTGTGGACTTTCCTTGTCTAGAGATATTAAAGACCTGTCTGTATGCCTACCTGTGCGACCTGCTGCAGGGAGTCTGCTTTGGCAGAGGGGTTGGACTCAATGGTCTCTAGAGGTCCCTTTCAACACCTGAAATTCTCTGATTTTGTGATTTCTGCTCTCTCCCTCCTGCTTCTCTCTCCTGCCTCTTCCCCAGCTGTATTTTTATTGAGTTGTCAACACTAGGTACATAGCAAATGGTTTTCACAGCCCCAAATAAAGCCAGTTTTGAAAACAATTATGATGTTTCTCATATATTGCCTCATCACAATTCTTACTCTTTAAATTGCAGCATCATGTTATTGTTGAGATGAAAATAAGCACCTTTTACAGTGGGATATTTCTTTTGATGTGTTACTTTTAAAATAAATTTGCAGCAGCATTCCAAGAAAGCCTTTAAATTATTGCACAGTGTGTGGCTGATGTACCACATTATTTCAACAAATCTTTGATGCTGTATAGCCTCACTGTCATGGGCTAGCTTGTATCTTTTGTACAAATTTTCTTAAATGTTGTGTTGTACACCACAAATTGTCATATTCATAGAATCCTAGAATGGTTCAGGTTGGAAGATACCTTAGAGATCATCTTGTTCCAACCCCCTTGCTATGGACAAGGACACCTCCCACCAGACCAGGTTGCCCAAAGACCCATCCAGCCTGGCCTGGCCTTCAAGGGAGGGGGCATCCAAAACTTTTCTGGGCAACCTGTTCCAGTGTCTCACTACCCTCACGGTGAAGAATTTCTTCCGTATATCTAGTCTAAATCTACCCTCTTCCAGTTTATAGCCACTACCTGTTGTCCTGTCATAATCTATCCTTGTAAAAAGTCCCTCCCCAGCTTTCCTGTAGGCCCCCTTCAGGTACTGGAAGGCTGCTATCAGGTCCCCCCGCAGCCTTCTCTTCTTCAGGCTGAACAGCCCAAACTCTCTCAGCCGGCCCTCACAGGAGAGGTGTTCCAGCCCTCTGATCATCTTCATGGCTTTCCTCTGGACCCGCTCCAACAGCTCAACATCCCTCTTGTGTTGGGGGCCCCAGAACTGGACACAGTCCTCCAGGTGAGGTCTCACGAGAGCAGAGTAGAGGGGCAGAATCACCTCCCTCGACCTGCTGGCCACGCTTCTCTTGATGCAGCCCAGGATCCGGCTGGCCTGCTGGGCTACAAGCACACATTGCCATCTATGTTGAGTTTCTCATCAACAGATACCCCCAAATCCTTCTCCTCAGGGTTACTCTCAAGACATTCTCTGCCCAGCCTGTATTTGTGCTTGGGATTGCTTCGACCCAGGTGCAGGACCTTCCACTTGGCTTTGTTGCACTTCATGAGGTTGGCACGGGCCTACCTCTCAAGCCTGTCCAGGTCCTGCTGGATGGCATTCCTTCCCTCTAGTGTGTCGACTGCACCACACAGCTTGGCAATATCTGCCAACTTGCTGAGAGTGTACTTAATCCCACTGTCCATGTTGCTGACAAAGATGTTAAACAGTACTGGTCCCAGTACCAACCCCTGAAGAACACCACTCATCACCAGTCTATTGCAAGACTTTTCTGGTTTCAGATGGGGCAGAGCTTATTTTTCCTTCAGAGTGTCTGGCATGATGCTATGATTTGGCTTTAGAAGAAAAGCAGTGTTGATAACATACCTGTGTTTTATTTGTTGCTGGGAAGTGCTGTACAGAGCCAAGGACATTTCACTAGCTGGGCATCAGTCAATGGGTGGTGAGCAATAGCTTGTGCATCACTTGTTTTGTACAGGTTATATATATACAAAATCAACATTACTACTATCCTTTTTGTCCTCTTCCCTTTCTGTCCTAGTAAAAAGTTTGTATCTCAACCCATGAGTTCTCCTTTGTTTTTTTTTCCAATTCTCTTCCTCATCCCACTGGAAGCGGGGCAGTGAGCAAACAACTGTGTAGTGCTTAGCTACCTACCGAGTCAAATCACAACAAAGACATAAACAGACATTGGTTTGCTTTATTGTTAATGACACAGAGGTACATTTACTGTTTGAAAAGTAGTCAGTAGACTCTTCTTGACTTCAGATATGAGATATTGGATTAATCTCCATCTGCACTGACATATCTAAAACAGACATCTATATCTTTGACTTGTTATCTAGACTTCTGTAGCTGAGAGAGAAACAGATGTTCAGTGGACACAATTTACCTTATTCTAAAGTAGGTGACTTAGGGTACATATCTAACTTTAAATAAGAAGGTTGAACGAGCTCTCTCTGAGGATCTCTTGCAAATGCTTGGCTTCCTATTTGTTTTTCTTTTTACTTTTCTTTTCCGTTTGGGGGTTGTCAGTGGAAGGGGTGGAGGGTGAGCAGCCCCAGTCTCTTTTGTAGATCATCAACTTATCTGGAAGGAAATTTAAAATACTGGGGTTTGGGAAAACTAGGTCAGTTCAAAAACAAAAGTTGAATTGCTTTGAAATACTTAAGTAGGTTCATATTCAAATATTTATTTTTTAATTGTTGATACTTTAATCTTTCTTCTGTTGACTGTTGTTCTATGTTTTAACTTTTGAAAGCAAATCTTTTGATTTTTAATTTTCTGAGCAATAGATGCTAAAATTCTGGAAATAAAACATCTCACCTTTTTTGTTCAGTTTGTCCTGTCCGATATTCTCGAGCAACATAACTGCCTACAGTTTCACTTTTTGGTAGAAAATGCTAATTTAGTACCAGATTTTGCTTTTAATCATTAATTTGCTATAGTATCAGAGGTCAAGAGTCATCTACTTGGAAACTGATGGGCACATTGTTCCTGATAGATGAACTGCCAAGGTACAAGGAATCTAGAGATGTGAGTAGATAAGATGACCAGAAGTTTGCTCAGCTATTTTCGTAGCTTCAAGAGATTTTATGTGTTTGCCTAGAAAGTTTTGATCCCACTAATATCAATAAATCATTTACTTTACAGAGAACCATCAGAAAAAAACGGAGTGATTATCTGCAATTTCTTTGTTACTTTTAGTGGTAGTGCATGTCTTTCACAATTCTTATGAGCTCTGGGCTAACTGGAACTTGTTTACTTTACTGGTTATACGGCAAAACTGTGTGGATTTGAGAGAACGAAGGAGGGGGTGCAGAGCTTACAAGGGACAATTTTCTGCCTTCTTGGCTGCCATAGGTAATTCTATGTTTGTAGGACTGGCATGGGTCAGCACAGGCAATTGAACTCATTTTGTTTTATGATGAGCTTTTTTTGGTATTTGTCTGCTGCTATTGCCATGTGAATATATTACAAAGCATCTAGAGATGAAGACAGATTTATTTTGTGTGGTAAAAAAGGGAAAAAATATTGAAAACCAAAAATGTCATGTTTGTTGACAATTAGAAAATACTTCTATCAATTGTCATGTTTTCTGGTAATGCAAAATATGAGAAATACATTAACCGCTTAAGTATTCTCTGAAGCATTTGTGACAGCATGCATCTCATGTTAAATGGATGAATATTTTTATTCTTACGTCTATTACCTCTCAGTGGTACTACTTAAAAAGCACACTTGAGTGAATTTATTCTTCTGTGAATACATCAATCCTATGAATCAAAATATTACTTTGTATGTGTGCCAAGGATATCCATTGTATTTGTGTGTATGAAGA
This sequence comes from Penelope pileata, assembly GCA_013396635.1. Classification (NCBI taxonomy): domain Eukaryota; kingdom Metazoa; phylum Chordata; class Aves; order Galliformes; family Cracidae; genus Penelope; species Penelope pileata. Next base: position 57,907 of record WBMW01005644.1, on the reverse strand, counting down.
AAAATATATTTACCATTCGATATACAACACCTCTGTATATATATATGTGACTTCTTAAAGCCTCACCAAAGTTCAAATCAAGGTCCTTTGACAATATATTTGAATTGATGATTTTTTAAATAGCCTTGTAATGGTTACTCAGGTGGAATTCTGAATGTGTCCACAATAGTTTAATGAATCACTAGTGCAATCAGGGCCAACTCCAGGCATAGGCAGAAGAAGCAGTTGCCTAGGTAGCAAACTGCAATGGACAGCAACCATCTTTCCCTAGCTATGCCATGCTGATGAAAAGCCACTCTAGTTGGCAAATATTGGTGAAAAGGTCGGGGTTTATTGGCTAGGAGTTACTGCTTTGTGGAACTGGGGGACAAATAAGAGGCAGTAAGTCTGATGTGAAATTCTGCCATTCTAGTTCAGCCCTACCTCATCTCCCCGTGGTTTCTTTTATTGTTAAAGAAACTGCCTTACCTCTCCAGGCTTAGAATGGCAACATTCATTTTTGTCTATGTTGGTGATAGGTCTTGAGATGGTTCCAAAAGCAGTTATGTTAGCAGAACAGAAAGCAATTTAATTGCCATTATAAGAAATCTATTTATATGACCTTTATAAATGTCCATGGTATTTTTCTACTTTTCTAGATGAATGAATGCCATGTCTGATGTCATGAGAAATTCATAGAGTTTAAGACCTTCGAATTTCTCCTGATAGTTCTTATATTACCAAGTTTGACAGTATCTTTTCAGAGGTATATCCGGTCCTAATTAAAGACTCCAAATTAGAGAGTATCCATCATATTCTTTGAAAAGCTCTTCCAGTTTTAATTATTACTACTGTTAATAATGTATAACTTAACATCATTAAATTTTGAGTTTCAGGTTCCAATTATTTGATCATTTCATACCTCTTGCTGTTAATTTATAAACCCTCCAGTGTAACATCTCTGTGTAGTGATCTACAGACTGATCAACTTGCATCCTAACTTTACTCTCCACAATTTACTCTCCACAATTGAAATAGAGCCTTCTTTTTAACATGGGTCAGCTAAGAACTATCCACTGCCCTGAAGTAATATTCAAGCTAATTTTGAATCTATTAGCTTTGGTTCCAGAAGGAGAAGTTTCAGTAATAGAGCATGTTATCTATTTCAGTCAGCTGACCTTGCTACAGCTAGCACATGGCTCTACACTGGGCTATGTAGACATAACCAATCTCTCTGGCAACATTTACAAGTAAAAGATAATGACAGCAAAGGCACACAGAATAACAAAGTACAGATGGAGAAGACACTTTAAAAAGAAACCTGCAGTCAAAAAATATATTATCAGGAAAAACGGTAATAAAAGTGGAATCTCCCCAAAACTTAGCTTTTAGAAAAATTTGGTTTAAATCCAAAAGAACTTAATACAAACCCCATATTCCAGGCTGATAAAGAACACTGATCACTGTGTTGTCTATTACCCAATCTAAGTAACTGAAACTCAATGGCATATTGATATGGCATTGATATGCCTTAATATTTCTGCACCACTTTTCTCTCGTGAACTAAAGGAGACCAGTGACAATATATTTAGCATTTAGAAAACTAAACGTTAAAATGGACCTGTTACTGTTATTACTTGGGAATATAATTTTGTGGCAATGAGCTCTTACTTTACAGGTCTCAATAGCCTATACTTTCAACATTTCTAGATGTCTAACTCTCAAATCGTTAACAATTACTTAAATAGTTAGAAATATTTAAGATTATAAACCTCTCCTCCTTCAGAACAAAACATGAGACTTAAGTGAGGAAGAATTAAGTAAGCTTCACAAAAGCTGTTTACTTTAAGTTAGTACCAAAAACAAGGTTTTCTTTTCTAATTCCTGCCTCTAAATATGTAAAATTTCAGGTGAACTGAGCTGAAAAATCTATCAAGCTGGAAATTGATCTTTATTTTCTCAGGTGACCTGTTATGATTTTGTTTATCAGTTGTGATAAACCCTTATCCTGGAAAAAAAGAGGAGATGGGTATAAGCAACTGCATATGAAAAGAGCAGTAGATCACTCCTTACCAAGCAGCCCTAACTAATGTTAAAGTATGTGTAGAGGTACACCTCTCCATTAAGCAGTACTTCCTAGTAATTTTACTAAATCTAGTAAAACTGCAAAGTACGATATCCTGGATGAATGTGACCTTCGTTGACGACAAATCATTTAGGATATTTAGTTAGAATGGGTTAAGAATTATGTAAATTCTGAGCCCTGTGCAGCAAACTGTGATGTTCCACTTTAACCTAAGAATTTGCCTGTTTCACTGTGGTAATGAGTGAACTAATATATGTTACTCTGGCCCACACCCCTTTTAATGCAGTATTCTTTGTTCAAGTAAGTGCAGTGTTTGAATTCTTTGTGATGTAAATCATCTTAATAGCTGCTTTAAATATTGTTTGGTTTAGAAAAAGCAAAACCAGGAGATACTATTAATCACTGTTGCCAACCTCAACATACCCATATGGGTTGTAATCTGCAGCTTTACAGTTTTTTTAATGCTTCTAAAACTGATAAATATAAGCTTGTACATTACTATAATGAACAGAACTACAAAAAATATGCTTAGTTAAGATTTGTAGTTGTATTTTTTCACTATGTCTAATTTAGTATCCCCTTAATCACATAATTTGGAGACAATGGTATAGATCATAATAGTTTTTATTTTCAGTTTTATGATTTAATTGCTACCCGGTAGGTTCTGCTTGTCCAGCATGAACATTTTTCAAATATAGTCCTCATGGGATGGACAATAAATTTAAAAATCTCTTTAAGCTAATTCTAATTTATGACTACTAACAAATAAGCATACTGTATTTTTAATTGCTAGTGGAAGGTGACCAGTGATGGGGTACTGGGATTTAGGCCCATATCCAAGGCTTATGAAGACAACAGAAAGCACAAAAAACACATGTGCTTCATTGAATTCCCAACAGTGATTCACAGCATGAGGATTGCAAAGTTACAGCTGATATATCTCTGCTAAAATAAAAAAACGGGATATTTTATACCAAAACCAAAGGACAGGTAGGGCTCCATGCATTGATTCTTCATGCAGACCTCTACTTGCAGTCCAAGTGTAAACACTCATGTATAGCACTGTTATATAAAACTTAGTATCTCTCAAGATTCTGTTGTTTAATTCTTCTCTGCTCCAGACTGTAGCATATATTTGATCACTCACATACATGTCTGGTGAACATATCGAATGCTGGTTCAAAACTCAATGCCTTTTTTTTTTTTTTTTTTCCTGAGGGAGTGGAGGGAAAGTATTTAATTTCAGGTGTTTTGTAGTCATCCAGACACTAAGACAAGGAAAAGATGAGTCCTTCCTCTTTCGCTCTTTTGTTTCTGCTACCATTAATTTGCCAATCTACTCTATTTTAATAAGACATCATTTAGAAATAGGTCACAAAACAGCCAAAATAAAATCAGCAAGCCTTGAAAACTTAAATGCTTCCATAAATGCAATACTGTTAGCATTAATTTCTACAGTTGATGACGAGTTTCCACAGTGAAAAATGTACACCAGTGTAGCTCTGCATAGATGTTGCTTCAATGAATTTGATATCCTTAAAATTTTGCACTGCATTGTGCTGCCCTGCTGCTGAGAATTATCCTGAGGTCTCACTGCTGTATACAATCTCATCCTTGATGCATTTAAACCACTTCCAAGGAAGATTGCTTGATAAAAACACTACCAAAGAGTTTTTATAAACAGTTCCATTTCCTTCATATATAATGCCTGAGATAGTCATGAATGGACTTAAAATTACCCCTCTACACAGCTGGCATTTGTAAAATGCAGTTTCACAATCTACTTAAGCTGGCCTAAAACTGTGCAGCTCTGTCCTGTCTGCACGAGCAATTATGTAGCAATGAGACTGCCAACTGCTCCAACACAAAGGGGCTGGCAGGAGCACACAGCGGGGATAAAGCGTACAGCACAGTGGCTTTTGGCAGTAGCACCGTCCTGCATCTCTCTGCTGACAGTGACACCAGGCACTTTTCAGCCTGTGAGCACGCCTGTCTTGAAGAGCTAGAGAACTCCACTTGAAAGAAGAGTCTTTGCAATATGGAAAAACTACAACAAACCCACCACCACCAAAAACTGTAACTTTTCTTATTTATGCTCTGCTTGTGCAGCCTAATAATCACTGTTATGTTAACAACCAAGATATTCTTGTTTTCTTGTGTTTTGTTGCTGTTGCTTTTAATTAGTTACAACTGTTAAGTAAATACATCTTAATATAAATAGAAATAAAAAAATAAGACCTGTAAGAAGCACCACATGCTGCTTTGCTCTTTTTTGTGTAATCTACAGTCCATTTCCCCTGTACTCACTCAAACCCCAAAACATTGGAACTTAAATGCATCAATTGTTTATACAGTTTACATTTGCAGATTTTCGTTGTCAGATTTCTCCCTCCAAAAATAGCCAATTAGCTAATCAGTGCAGCTTCTGGTTGTGTTCCAGTCATATGTGGTTACACAGAGAGGAAGTGGACATGGATATTGTAAAAGTCACTGTCACAGGCTGAGGAGGATCCAAAGAACTGATCTCTGCCCCGGGAAAGCAGTATACTCTTCATTCCAATACCCATTTATTGCAGAATGAGTGAATTACGGCAGAAAGTCCAACTCCTTCTTTCTAATACAGTTAATTCATTTATGTGTGTATGTTTCTGTGTGTGATTAATCAAAAATAATATTATTTCACACAAGTACTTTGGAACAAAAATATGTTGTGTGCAGAAATAGATGAGAGATTAGGTCATTTAAGAGTTAAGATATTTTGGTTAGCATCCTTTAAAGTAGCCAAGACCATTACAGTCATGTCTTCTGTGTGAAAGGTAGGTGCTTCTGATCAACAACACTCATGCATTCTCCTCCATATTTTTTTGTTATGTCTGTTGCAAAAGAAGGAGCCATGCAAAATGAATATTTGAAGAATTCACAGTGAATTAGATCTAAGGGTGGATTTAGATTGAAAAACATGTATCTCGTGGGCCACAGCTAGGTTTAGTCTAAGATGAGATCTTAGCCCTGCCAGCACGAAGAGATTTCTGAGTAGTCAGAACTGTCTCCCAGACTTATGATGCCTCTGAAATTAAACCTGCACTTCAAATTTAGGAGTTTAGGTACTTTTGTTACTTGAGGAATTAGGTTGATGTTTTTGAGTCCACTGGACTTACTGGACAGCTCATACTCAGTTCAGATCCTACCTAAAATACCCGGCTCTTCACACACATATAGATCAAGGTCTCATATTTGATAGCAGCATGTCATTCATTTATAAACTTCTGTATTATCATTATGCTCTTTGACACTGGAAAATATTTGCCAGTGCAAATATTTGTTGCAGTCCAGATGATTATCCTACTCTTCACTTCCATCTGTTAGCACTTGGCCCGTACTCAAGCAGGATAACAGATCATTTCAAGATCATTCAGGTGGCTGGTTTTGGTATCAATGCAGAATGAAGCAGTACAGCTGAGTGTATCTCCAACAATGGCCCAACATCATGTTTAAAACTTGAAGTGACAGCGAGGTCACTTCCCCATGTGTCAAAACTCATTTGCTTGGTGGATATTTTATAGCATTTTTTTCCTACTCAATAGTCTTGTTTTTCAACTATTCACAGATGAAAAATATTTGAAAATTCAACAATATAATGCAATTTGGTGCCAGATGCTCAGTGTTTCTATTAAAAAAAAAAAAAGTAACTATAACTTACTTTCACAATTAAAAGTTGTTCTGAAAGTGACCTTGATTTTACTGACCACTTGTCAAAGAACATTATGCAATGATCAATGGCAGAATTCCTTTTCAGGCTCATTTCATGGAAAAGAGCTGGTTACAAGCCATGGTCACTATTTCTAATTAAAGCAATTCCTTTGAAGTTTGGTCCAATTCATTGTTTCTCCTGGATACTACTTGGATCCATGAGTTGTTGGTTTGTGTTGTTCTCTTTTTTTCCTCAATTTTTCAGTTGTAGTGCAGTAACTATGGGTGTCTGCTGTCTACTGAAAATTGCTAACAGAAAAATGATTGAAAACTAGTTGCAACACTACTGTTATTTTCTCACAGTATTTATCTTTCTTTCATCATTTTACCCTTAAAGCATCTTTCCAACAACACTGGAAGGTTCTTCTTCAGTTAAACATTCCCACAAAGTACTTAGTGCCTACTGGAGACTTTTCATTTATGGCTGCTCCCAAGCCCTCAAGGACATTCTACAAAACTAATGAACAACACTGCCTGCCACCCACATCAGTGAAAGTTGGACTTTCAAAATGAAAACAGTAGAGTCATTTCTATGTATACAAATGATTCTAATTCTATAACAGGCCAAAGTCTGTCAGAGTGCTGCAAGTTTATCAGCCAAGAGTGCTTTCCAGCTGTCCCTACAGAAGTAAAGGAATTGGTCTTTTTCTACTTCCCATTTGAAAAAGTACTTTTTCAAATACTAGATGAAATTATACATGGTTAAGGATATTCTTGCTTCACCATTCGCTTAGCAGAAAATTAGTCTCAATTATTCTGTCAGTACAACATCTCTGACACTGTGAAAGAGCTTCCGCAGAAAAAGCAAAATGCCTTCCAAATTCCTTCACTGCCTTTTAAAGAAGACTGACAAAATTGTATCATTTCTGAATATATGGGGCAGTCAGTAATTCATTTTCATGTTTCTCTGCAAGTATCACACTGAAATTCAATACTGCTAATGTAATAATCACAGCACAGATCCCACAGTGTGAAAAGGGATCTTGGGAGAGCTTTCCTTTGGTTTTAACCTAACAAAGGTCCTCCACACGTTCTGCTCCTTGGGATTACCTGACAATTTACACAAAAAGTCATTCTCTGAGATCTAGTACATTTCAGAACAGGTCGGCCTCGGGGGAAAAAAAAACAAAAACAAAAACCATAACAGGTACAAGGCGAGATATAATGGGAACAAAGGGAAAAAGGTTTGGGAGGTTTCCATTTGTAGTGTGTCCCACTGTTTTTACTAACTTAAAGGCAGTCTCTGTTGATCATTTACTTTTACCTTTCCCCTCCTCCTGTAAGAACTTGCTCAGTAGCATGAAACGGCAGAATCTTTACAGTTTCAAGGTCAAGGATATATATGCTGATCTTTGGTCATTATGCAAATTTCTTCTGATGGAAGGATAAGATCCAGGCAATAATGAGTAGTTTTTCCTCTTAAGCAAAGTCTGTAGGTCACATCTAAAATATCAGAACGGTGCCAGATGTAGTTTATCACTGATGTGCATAATTTAGCCCTTCTAAGGTGCTCTCCATAGCACAAGGAAACAGAATCAGTACCCATTTCATATGGTCATTATGTATTCTCTTCAAAATAGGAAATACAGTTGCATGTTTAAATATATATATTTTTTAAACTACTCAATTTATAGTTAGGATTTTGGGGAAACAAAAGTTGAAAAGAACATGGGTAATGCCCGGGAAGAAGCCGTGATTCGTGCTCTCGAGTTGATTAAACCAAAGCACCCATACATCCTTTGAAGGACGGTTTATGAACACAGTAACTGGTAACGTATCAGAAACCTCACGTTTTTCCTAGAAAGCGCTGACAGTCACGGGAGAGCCGCACCGGGCACACAGGCAGCGCCCCGCGGAGCCGCCGCCACCGACGCGACGCATCGAGAGCGCGAGAGCGGCGTCAGCGCGCGGAGCTCCGCGGGCGGACCCGAGCCCCGGGGGCTGCCAGGCACCGGCACCGGTGGGCAAAGGTTTCTGCGCCCCACCACGGTTTTATACGTTACTTCTGCTCAAGCCGAACGAGAGCCATTTTAGTGCCTCACATAAAATAAAGTGTCTGTGCAGCTGTAAAAAGTGGGACCCCTCCAACAGGCGAATCCCTGTGCTTCCCGAGGCACTTTCACGTATTTATTTCTCCCCCATAAAGTTGACGGCCGCACATCAGACGGCCCCGCCGCCCCTTCCCCGTCACGAAGTCCTCTCCCCAACGCCCACTCCCACCCCCTCCGGGCCTCCCCTCATCGCCAC
>WBMW01005644.1:34859-49634 GCA_013396635.1 Penelope pileata | reverse complement strand
CTCTGCCGGCCGCGGGGTGGCGCAGCGAGCGGCCGCGGGGCTTCGGCTGGCGGGGTGGGCCCGCTCCCGGGGAGCGCGCAGCCAGCATCTGGCCCTCATGTGTCGATTTGGGGCGGGATGTGCGCTGAACTGTGGCGGCGTGTTCCTGGTATCGTTCCTTGGGCAGCTTGTGGCAGCGTGGCGAGGAAATGTGCCCCGAGTCCTGGTGGTCACGAGGGAAAAGGTGGTATAAAGAGGACTCTGGTCGCCCGTCTGAAGGTCCGTTTTGCCAAAGAGAAATTTTGTGGAACTTTGGAAATGTTCCTTTTTTTTTTTTATTTAGCTTCTTTGTTAAAAAAAAAAAAAGTTAACCCTCAACTTTCCTAAAAACGTCATTCCTTGTGACTTAGTACTCTGTGTTCTGACACCTGTTAGGCTTCAGAGAACTCTTGTTTGTGTTTCCACAGAAAGAACCAACATGCAGAGTGGAAGGAAAACCGAAACTGCTCCTTTAGCAGGAAAGTGTTGGCTTTCAGCACCTCTCATATGTTTTCATTTTACTTCGTAATGGGAGGAGCAGGATTCTCAGAATCATTGAGGCAGAATTTGGCCATCGCTGGTTGAAGATGAGATGAAAGACGACTTGAAAATATGTCGATGCTCTCCGACTGTTAATTCAGACAAACCTTTCACAAGTGGAGAGGAATAGTGGTTAAAAGCACCACGATCTCATCTAAAGGAGCTAATGAAGGATTTCTGCTGTTTTTTTCTTTCTACTCTCCCATGAGTCCCAGAAGAGAAAGATGGTAAAGAATGCGTATATGAACTGAAGGCTGCAGAAAGTAGCTTAAGTTTCTGAGTCTGTTTTTCAAGTGCTGTAAATTCCCTAGATAATCAAATTCAACACATTGTTTTGAATAAATTATATCTCTTTTTGTGATCAGTGGAGTTTTATTTTTTGCCAGCTCTAGGAGTGGAATTTGACCTCATTGAAAGCTTTAGTAGAGAAAATATATGATTATGATTCCTGCTTTCAAGTCAAGGTTTTCAAGTTACCAAGGGATTTTCGTTTCTTACTGTGTATTGTCAGCCTGTGTTTTGTATGCATATCTCAGAGATTTTACCTTCTCCTTGATTTTAGTGTTTATACTGTGTTGTACTTGAGAAAAGTGTGAATGAAAGGCACCTGAGGTTTAACTTCTCAGCAGCTTCGTTATTTCGATGTTGTAGCTCAGATTACAAGTAATCTGAGTGTCTAGTAGAATGCGCAGTAAGAACAACCTCTTTTCTGCTAAGAGAAAAATGCCTTAATATGTCCTTGTTTATGCTAACTGGATCAAAGCTTGGTATTTGAATGTTGTGTTTTGTTAGGAAATGCATGCGTGGGAAAGAGGAGCTGGCTGATGGATCATGGCTCTGATGCTTATAGGGCATACCTTATTTCTAGCATTAATGATGTTTGCCGTCTTCACTTTTGAAGAATCTGTAAGCAATTACTCTGATTGGGTGACTTTCATGGAAAATGTAGATCAATACGAGAAACAGCAACTTGAAAGTCTTGGTGCTGAGCAAAAGCTGAAAAAAGCAGTTCCTCATCCAAGCTTGTATTTCGATGCTGAAGATGTCCATGCGCTGAGGCAGAAGGCTCATACGAGCCATTCACATCTATTCAGAAGTATCAGAAATGCAGTGATGGTTATGTTATCCAACCCGCTGTACTACCTACCTCCACCCAAGCATGTTGATTTTGCTGCAAAGTGGAATGAGATTTACGGCAACAACCTGCCACCTCTAGCATTGTATTGCTTGCTGTGCCCCGAAGATAAAGCTGCATTGGATTTTGCCCTAGAATATATGGATAGAATGGCTGCTTACAAGAACTGGTTGGTTGAGAGCGCGCCTGGAGATGAAGTGCCACTGGGCCACTCCCTGACAGGATTTGCCACTGCTTATGACTTCCTGTATAATTCACTCGAAAATGCGAGGAGACAAAAATACCTGGAGAAGATACGGTCTGCAAGCGAGGAAATGTATGAGTACTCCAAGGTTCGTTCCTGGGGAAAGCAGCTTCTCCATAATCACCAAGCAACCAACATGCTTGCTTTGCTCACTGGAGCGTTAGTGACAGGTGTGGACAATGGATCTCAGGCAAATATTTGGAAACACACGGTTGTTGATGTGATGGAAAAAACAATGTTCCTGCTCAATCACGTTGTAGATGGGTCACTGGATGAGGGAGTTGCTTATGGGAGTTACACTGCTAAGTCAATAACCCAGTACGTTTTCCTGGCTCAGCGCCACTTCGATATTAACAACTTGGAAAATAATTGGCTCAAAATGCACTTTTGGTTTTACTATGCCACCCTATTACCAGGCTTTCAAAGGAGTGTGGGTGTGGCAGATTCTAATTACAACTGGTTTTATGGTCCTGAGAGCCAGCTGGTTTTCTTGGATAAGTTTGTCATGAAGAACGGAGCTGGCAACTGGCTGGCACAGCAAATTAGGAAACACAGACCCAAAGATGGACCAATGGTGCCATCCACAGCACAGAGGTGGAGCACGCTGCACACTGAGTTTATATGGTACGCTGCCGAAATTGCTCCTCAACCACCTCCTGACTACGGCACTGCTAAAATGCACGTGTTTCCTAACTGGGGAGTTGTTACATATGGGGCTGGATTGCCAAGCAGTCAGACAAACACCTTTGTGTCCTTCAAGTCTGGAAAACTTGGTGGACGGGCTGTCTATGATATTGTCCACTTTCAACCATATGGCTGGATTGATGGGTGGAGAAGTTTTAATCCAGGACATGAGCATCCTGATCAGAACTCTTTCACTTTTGCTCCCAATGGACAGGTGTTTGTATCTGAGGCTCTCTATGGACCTAAACTCAGCCACCTGAATAACGTCTTGGTGTTTGCTCCATCTCCTACAAGCCAGTGCAACCAGCCGTGGGAGGGACAGCTTGGTGAGTGCGCCCAGTGGCTGAAATGGATTGGTCCTGAGGTTGGAGACTCGACTGGGGAAATTATAACAGCCTCCCAGTCTGGGGACATGATGTTTGTGAGTGGGGAGGCAGTGTCTGCTTACACATCTGCAATGAAATTGAAAAGTGTGTACCGCATTTTGCTGCTCTTAAATTCTCAGACCTTGTTAGTAGTAGACCACATTGAGAAGGAGGAAGACTCTCCTGTTAATTCAGTCAGTGCCTTTTTTCATAATCTTGACATTGATTTTAAATACATACCCTATAAATTTAAGAACAAGTACAATGGAGCTATGATGGATGTGTGGGATGCCCACTACAAGATGTTTTGGTTTGATCATCATGGGAGTAGTCCTGTTGCTAGGATACAAGAGGCAGAACAAGCTGCTGAATTCAAAAAGCGATGGACTCAGTTTGTAAATGTTACCTTTCCAATGAAAAGCACTCTTGCAAGGATTGTTTACCTTTTCTATGGCCCATATGTCAATGTTTCTAACTGCAGACTTGTTGATAATGTAAAGTCTGGATTTCAGATATCACTTAGTGTCAACAACACTGAAAACACTGTTTCTGTTGTGACTGAACATCAGAATTTAAAGACCAGGTTTGATTACTTGGGATTTGGTGGTTTTGCCAAAGTAGTTCATGAAAACAAAGTGACCAAGTTTGGTCTAGGTACTGAATCTGTGGAAAAAATGATTAAAAATAATAGGGTGATTTTGCCATTTGGATTCAAAGTGAACATAATTGCAGGGTTAATTTTGGGAGTTAGTTTGGTCATACTGGCTTTTCAGTGGCGGTTTTACATATCCTTCAGTAAAATGTTGCGTTGGATCCTGATACTGATTATCACACTGTGGCTTATTGAACTGGTGGATGTGTGGAGCGTGTGTACTCAGCCTATCTGTGCAAAATGGAGCAGTGACTTGACAAGGCTAGAACACGAGAAAGGCAGTAAAACTGAACAGTTAGAAGGGAACTCCATTGTTTTCCCAGATGTTATAATTACTTCACTTCCTGCTTCTGGTGCAGAAATTCTAAAACAGCTGTTTTTCAACAGCAGTGACTTCCTATACATGAGGATACCTACAGCCTATCTAGAAATTCCTGAGAGTGAATTTGAAATTGATTCCTTTGTAGATCCATGTGAATGGAAGGCTTCTGATGTTCAGAATGGTCATTTTCGTCTTCTCAAGGGGTGGCTCCAGTCTCTAGTTCGAGACACAAAATTACATTTACAAAACATTCAGTTGTATGAAGCCAGCAGAAGTAAAATTACTCAGCATTCTGCCATAAGCAAGGACAAAAAGAAAAGATCCAAAAAGAGAGAATCTCTCTTGGAGCAAAGAAGCAAGGCAAGAGCAAGTCAAGATAAAGATGCTGAATATATTAGGGAATTGAGAAGACACCTTGTCTATTATCCTAATGCACGACCTGTGCTTAGTTTCAGTAGTGGGAGCTGGACCTTAAAGCTTCCCTTCTTTCAGGAAATTCTAGGGCCATCAATGAGAGCATTATATGTAGTAAGAGACCCACGGGCATGGATCTATTCAATGTTGTACAAAAATAAGCCAAGCCTTTACTCTTTGAAAAAAGTTCCACAGCACTTAGCTGCAATGTTTAAATGGGAAAATGGTAAAGGAAAATGTAGTTTCAATGAAGGCTATGCCTTTGAATATGAATCATTAAGAAAAGAACTTTCAAATTCTGATTCAAATGCTGTTTCTGTGTTGTCCTACTTATGGCTAGCAAACACAGCGGCAGCGCTGAGAATAAATGGAGTCTTGTTGCCAACAAATTATCAGATGGTCAAATTTGAAGATATTGTGAGCTTTCCTCAGAAGACAGCTGAAACAATTTTTGCCTTTCTTGGTATTCCTCTTTCTCCTGCTAGCTTAAACCAAATATTATTTGCCACCTCCACCAGTCTTTTCTATCTTCCTTATGAGGGGGAAATTTCACCAAGGAGCATTCATGCCTGGAAACAAAACATGCCCAAGACAGAAATTAGAATGATCGAAGATATCTGTTTTTCTCTAATGGACCACTTAGGATACCCAAAGTTTGTAGAATAAATGCTGCTGGTCAGCAGAAATTTGCACTAATCATCTCTGATTCCCAATTTGTGGATAAATATTAGAGAAGTTTGTTTATTCTTGTAAAATGTGTACAGTCTGCTACTTTCAGAGAAATTATTTTAAGAAAAATATAGTTGTTCTTGCAGGTGTGATTTTTGTTGTTATTATTATTTTTAAAATTAACTACTTTTGCTGCCTTTGGGAAAAAAAAAAGGGGAAAAAAAAAAAAAAAAGCTGTGTGAACCTTTATGGAACTACCAGCTGAGGACTCTATAGCTCAGGGGATTAGTAATAGAATATGGAGCTTTTCACCTCCAGCTCACCAGTCTGACTCCAGCCCAGGTGGTTAGTTCCCAGAAGTACTTATATCTGATGATTGTATGACAGCTTATATGAAATTAAACTGTGGTATTGGCCTGATTCCCAGTGGTGATAATACCCCCTTGGACAGATTTACAGAGGCATTGTGTCTCAGTGATCACTATAGTGGTGCAAAATAAACATAAGCAGAGGTTTAAAGGTGTTCAGCATCTCTTCAGTGGGTGAAAACAGCCTGAACATTTGAGTAAATCTAGTTCCTTATTGACAGCCTCAGCAGACAAGGATATTGAATATAGTTGTATGATATGATTCCTTCAGCTCAGAGATATGGCATTCTATTGGGTGTTGTGTTTTGACTAAAGAGAAGACTTCGTTCTCCATGCCTGACAATGTAGTACCTTTTGTGAGCCTGAAGTAAACTATCTGGAGAAAAAATAGGACAAAATCTAAGAAACCAACAAGATATCCCAAACTATCAGTTAAAAACGGAGAGGATTTTGTGTAGTTTGACCTGCCTCAACCTGACTTAATTTTGAAGGTTGTTAGCCTCTTGACTCCACATGCTGCTTTGCCCTACACCTCCTGTCTAAGAGTTTCTACAAGAATCTTCTCTTTTTGAATGAGACTTTTCCATCCTTCTTTGTTGTAAAGCATTTCTCTGCTGATTCTTGTTCATAATTTCACTGAGGCCAGTGCAAATATTTGATGTCAATGTCAGTGGTCTGTTGTTATGTCTGCATAAAATGGAAATTTGAGATTAGAAGATCTTAAATAAATCTCCAGGTGTATGTTGCTGAGAGGCATTTTGCTTTTCTGTATGGTGTATTTCTAAAGGACAACCATTGCTATCTCAGGTCTCCCCTCAGAAAGTGGAGAAATCTGAAATGCAGTTCACTCTCATCCACCTCACATATGAGTGATTCCCAGCACTATACTAACTCCAAAGCTGTCTGTTAATTTTATCTGTTATCATGTTTTTTATCATGACTGGTGTTTCTTTTACGTGGTGCTGTAATACCATTGATTTGGAAACAGATAGGCTTGATAAGATAGATGTTTCTTTGTCACAGCTTCTTTTCTTCTTGAGTCATGGTCTTGGTTTGGCACATGCCCATTAAGAAAAAGGTTTCCCAGTTTAACATGCTGAGCATTTTTTTTGAAAGGCATGTATGCTGTAAATGTCAGCAGATGTGTAAATCAGATCACAGAGACATCTGTTTCCTTTACCATCTTTTTTATTACAAATGGAATATGCTTGAAATATGCTTCTGTTTGTTTGTGGGAGCTGGGATCAGAGTTTTGGATTATTATACTGAAATATGTGTGTAGTTATTGTTTATTTGGGTGATAAGCTTTAGACAATATCAAATGTGCGGTGAGTTTCTTTGTATGGATTACAGCTACCCTTGCTGATTTCTAAATTATAAAGGAGTTCTTGCCTTTCCTTCCAGTCTTACTAATGTGTCCCTGTCTTACCCCACTGTCTTGTCTTTCTCTTGCATACATTTCATATTCTTTGGAGCATGTTGTAATATCATGACCTAGATAAAAGTAATTCTTTCTCTCCCAATCATTTGTATGTCAAAATGGGCCTCTAGCACAATAAGCCCATTGATATTTTACAGTCTCACTAACGTTAGCTTAACTGTAATTTACTAGCAGCAGCTGTTTTTTCCGTCCTTCAGTTCTAGGTCTCACTCATGGCTGGGTGGAATGTCATGTTAAAGGAAATATTGAACAAGTTAATATACACTGGCATGTTAGTGAAACTTTGGTCTCCAACTATCATTCTCTCAAATTGGCTTTTCTCTAAAGCCATTTTTAATCAGATGTTAAACAAAAAATGTATTGAAAAAAATGTATTGTGCTTGACAGAATAAGATTCAGCATTCGCCTTCTATTTCCAGGATTTTAACTCTAGAATCAGAACAAACAAATTTTTTCTCTGTCAAATGTTTTAAAGCAGCTGAAGGTAGGTATTAGGCCTGACTGTGTATCTGTGGAAGTAGAAAGAGACCTTTTAATCCCTTCCTGGAATGCCATGATATCTTATAAACCAACTTTTAATTTGTTTTTGAGGAGTTAGGGTGGACAAAATGATCTCTCAGGAGGGTCATCCTTGCTTTTATTTTTTTTGAAATACAGATTATCTCATGCATTTGTGTTCGTAATACATGCCATTGCTGTTATTTCTTTGTTTTAGGAGTTGTTTCTTTCCTGTACTCTACTTTACAGGGTCAAAGAATGCATAATATATTATTCAGATTTGGATGCATTGTGTGTTCCTTGTACAAATTTAGTAAGATAAAAGAGAACTCTGTTCTTTATTTTTGGGTCTTGTTGTGAGGGCAAATGTATTAAAATCATTATGGTAAAATATGTAGAGGGAAAGGCGATGTCTTTGAAAACAACAGGGTAGGAATACCTAAGGTATGGCAACTCTCCAATTTTTAATCAAATAATTGCTTTGTTCAGTTTTAGATGATAAATTACCTGAGCACTTAACTGAAGTTAGTATCAGACAGGAGTTATCTCAGCCATGGAGATGATTGTCTATTGAAATTGTGGCCTTGTACTTGCATGAATAGCAACCCAAGACACAGTAGAACATGCATATGGTTGCACAGTATGCCTATCCAAATCTGAGACTTTGTAGAATAAATTTCAGTGGCTCCATCCATTTTATTTATGAATAAAATTTAAAGTTGTGATAAGAAGTACTGTGAAAGCCTGATGATAAGTAAATAAATAAACTTGCTTTTTTCTATTAAAGGACAAATTTTAATTTTAAATGTGCTAATTTTAAGACAAATTGATCATTAAACAGACTTTTTTTTTCATATGCAATCATTGCTATTAACTAGTGTTGCTTTGTTTATGAAGAACAAGGGTGCAATTTTATAATACAAAATGATTTTGTGGGTATGCAGTTATCCTCAAAATTCTCTTCGATCACTTGCATCCAGAGGAGGAATGGACGCAGACTAACCTCATATTTCTCCACATATGAGTGCTCCAGAATTCCAGTAACATTTGAGAATTAATGTCAGATTTTTTTTTGAAAAGCATGTTTATTTAGGTATGTTGAGTTGATGAGTGTTCTAGTGCTTTTAGTTGCACTTCAGGAAGATGCTCATGAAAAGTAGTCTCAATATTTTATCTTAACTTCTTTCTCCCTATGTTAAATGTTGATAATTGTTTGTACTATATTGCAGTTTGAACTCTCTAGTTATGAGAGAGCTAAGATTTTGACATAAAAAGGAAGACTTTATTTAAATGCTTATCTCAGAATCCTATTTGGTAGTGTAAGGGATACATTTCAGTTATTCACTTACTTTGTAACTAAGTGACATTGGCCCTGGGACCAACCCACATGGGTGTTTTCTATCAAACAGTGTAAGTCTATCGTCGCTGAGCTCACTTAAATGCTTTTATTGCCCGAATAAGGCAAGATCTGTGAAGATGTGCCTCAGTTTCACGGTCAGATTTATTCCCTTCTCCTTCTTAGCCTGCAATTCGCATGCAACTCAGCCTGAATTTATGTTTGAACAGTTAATTTGCAAGATCCAGAGTTGAATTTCTGGACAAGGTCCTCAGTTATATGTAAAATGCATAGCATAACTCATTTGACTGTGAAATACTATTCTGATGGTGTTAGAATGCAAAGCAAACAAAAATGCACTTGAGGTTTTCTAAAGTTATCAATAACTATTTTATAAAGCATGGATCCTTTTATTTTTAATTTTTTTTTTAATCATAACAATGGTTTCACTTGCTGTTCAGACTTAATGGTATGATTGCTAGGGGAGTCTTGGTTCTGCCTGACAGTCAGTTATTTCCATTAGCCTTGGTGATACTGTTTCTTTGACGAACATGATCATACATAATCTAGAATACAATAGTGCATTTGCTCAATAAAATGGAAGTGCACAGTTTGTAGTTAAGGATATGGTACCTCCATATTTCTTTAAGTTAAAAAAATGAGCAAGTGGCCCACATATTGGGATCTATGTGTTTGTATATTTTGTAACTATAATATGCAGTATTTATTTTAGGGGGACTTAGAAGAAATTTATCTTTTTTTTTTTTTTTAAATTGCACAAAATTATTTTCTTCAAGAAAATAAGTACAAGATCTTAACATTTCTATGATCAAGACATCATAAGCATTCATTTTTTTTTTCACCGGATTTCATTTTAGGTTTGGTTCAGACTAAAACATTTATTTAAAAGCAATAATGAAGGGGCTATTTTCTGATTTAAGATTCTGCCTGAAATCTCTTTTAGTCTCACATTCCACTTCATTGAATTTCTGTTAGGAATAACAGGTACTACAGGATCAAATCTCTAAATTGTGAGCTGTTCACATCTGGGCCATAAGTAGAATGTTGCCTCACTGACCTCAAGGAATGTTTTGACATTTACTTAAACAGGGCCAAAATACTATCCAAAATATTTCTTTCTGGAAGGAACTATGCAAAATTCATTGCCTAAATAAATGTCTCTAAATCATTCTTTATTAAAAAGACAATATTGGCTGGTTTCAAAAATGTAAAAGATGATTTGTCTTTAGATTTTTCTCTCTTCTGTAAATAAATTTTACCTCCTAGAGAATTATCCTCTGCCTTGCCTGAATATTTCAGAACAGCAGAAATGAGATACTTAAGGCCAGCTTGGATGGCAGGGGGTTGGAACTAGATGGTTGTTAAGGTCCCTTCCAACCCAAGCTGTTCTATGATTCTGTCTTTCAAATGGTCAAGATTGCTTTTCTTAGTATTAGAATAGAAAATTAAATGCATTTTGACAGTGTGAAAAATTGTGCTGTAACCATAATTAAATCTACTTGAAGAGTGTTAAGTTTATAAGCTCATTAACGTAGATACATAAACATACATATTCAACATAATGTGTGTACTGTATGTAGAGTTTCAAATGTCAGGACTTTGATTTCTTTAGTGAGGAGAAACTTGCCGACACATGATAATTTCTGAAAGAGTCTTCATTTCTCTGATGTAACCTCAACATTTAGTTTATTCTTTTTACTAAGGAAGATACTTTTATGTTTAAAAACATGACCTAAATTAATCTAATATCACATTAGGTAATTTAACTGTTGTATCTGAATGAGCAGCCTTGCCACTCTAGAATCAATGGAGAGCAAGTGTCACCTTCACAAGGTAATCAGACACTGCTTTTGTAAATCCTCAAAAGCTGAGAGTGATTAAACTCTTTACTTTAGATGCCTGCTGAAAGGCCTCAAATGAAATGGAGTTAATTTGGCTTTAAATATTGTGTCTGTGCATTCCTAGTACATACACTGTCCATAGAAAATTCTATGAAACATCTCACATAAAATAAAATTGTTAGAAAAATAAAGCTTTTGTGTTACTTTTTTTTTTTTTTTTTTTGCTCTCATTGTACCACTTAGGATAGCATAAAACTTTATGATACAGCCACAGAATCACAGAATGGTTGAGGTTAAAAGAGACCTATGCAGATCACTTCGTCCAACCCCCGTGCTCAAAAAGGGCCGCTCAGAGCAGGTTGCCCAGGACCATATCCAGATAGCTTTTGAAGATCTCCAAGGAGGAGACCCCACAACCTCACAACCTCCAACCTCTCTGGGCAGCCTGCGCCAATGCTCCATCACTTGCACAGTAAGTAAATGTTTCCTGATGTTCAGAGAGAACCTCCTGCCTTTCAGGTTGCGCCCATTGCCTCTTGTCCTTCCACTGCATGCAAGTGCAAAGAACCTGACTGTCTCCCTTACATCCTCCCTTCAGGTATTAGTGTAACTTAATAAGATACTCCTTGAGCCTTCAATGCTGTATGCTAAACAGACCCCCTCTCTCCACTCTTCCTTATTAGGAGAGATGTTCCAGTCCTTTAATGATCTTCATGGTGCTTTGCTGAACTCTTTCTAGTTTTCTAGTATGTCCATGTCTCCCTTGTACCGAGGAGCCCAGAACTGGACACGGTACTCTGCATGTGACCTCACCACTGCTGGGCTGAGGGGAAGGATCATCTCCCTTAACCTGCTGACAATACTCTTCCTAATGCAGCTCAGTATACTGTTAGTCTTTGCCACAAGGGTACAATGCTGGCTCATGTTCAGTTTGCTGTCCAACAGGACCCCCAGATGCTTTCTTGTAGAGCTGCTTTCCAGCTGAGTGGACCCCAGCATGTACTGGTGCCTGAGGTTGTTTTTCCCCAGATGCAGAACTTTGCACTTTTGCCTGTTGAACTTAATGAGATTCCTATCATCCCATTCCTTCTGTTGAGGTCTCTCTGGGTGGCAGCTAGCCTTCTGGTGCATCAGTCTCTCATTTCACATCTGCGTTGTCAGCAAACTCGCTGAGGACAAACAATACCCCATCATCCAGGTCGTTTATGAAGATCTTGGTTAAGACTGAACCTAGTACTGACCCTGGGGTACACTGCTAATTACTGATGTCAGTCTGTTGTAGAAGCCCACCAATTTAGTCAGACAGTTTTCCCTTTGTGAAGCCGTGCTGTCTGTCTCCAATCACCTCTCTGTCTTCCAGATGTTTTAACATGGTTTGCAGGAGTATCTGCTTCATGAGCTCACCAGGCACAGAGTCCATAGTTCCCTGGCTCCTGCTTTTTACCCTTTATAAGAATGGTCTTATAATTCCACTTTTCACTGGGGACTTAACCTGTCTGTCACAGCTTTTCAAATGCGATGGATAGCAGCTTTGTAACTTCACCTGACAGTTCGCTCAGGTCCCTGGGCTGAGGGACCCATCAGGTCCCATAGATCTGTGCACATTCAGGTTCCTCAGGTAGTCTCAAACTTGATCTTTCCTATGGTGAGTGGTTCTTCATTTCCCCAGTCCCTACCTTGAAATTCTGTGACTTGAGAGATATGGTAATAGCAACTGCTAATGAAAACTGAGGCAAAAAAGTTGTTCAGTACCTCAGCCTTCTCCATGTCAGTTGTAGCTAGGTTTCCTGTCTCACTGTTCAGGGGGAGCACAATTTCTTTTATGTTCCTTTGCTGTCCTATGTGCCTGTAGAAACGCTTGTTATTCTTTATATCTCTAGGCAAGTTTAGCTCTACCTGTGCCTTGGCTTTCCTGATCCTACCCCTACATTCCTGTGCTGTATCCCTATAATCTTCCCAGGATGGATGTCCCTGCCTCCGCTGCCCATGAGTTTCCTCTTGGTGTTTTCATAGATTCACAGAATATCCTGAGTTGGAAGGGATCCAGAATGACCCTCAAGTCCAACTCCTGCAACTCCTGGCTCCACAGAGGACCACCCAAAAAATATCTTGATGTAGTTATATGTGAAATTGGCTTAATGTGTTTTTTTGTTTGTTTGTTTTGTTTTGTTTTCTTTTGTTTTTTTTGACTGCTGAATTTTTTTAAAGTTGGTGGGTGGTATGTTCTTATCATTTGTAGCTTTGTAGCTGATTTAATTCTTGTTGCTGTACTTTCATGAGTAACTTTTTATTTTTATTTTTTTTTAACTTTGGAATCTCGAACCGTTGTTGGAAAGTTGCATGGGAACTGTCTATTACATTAGGAGCACTGAGGTGTGGTAAAAACAAAGGTGTCTGTCTGTTAGAAATTTTTTGACAGTATTTGTCTCCAACTGTTTCCTGAAAGGTCTTTCAAAGTGAATAAATCCAACATACAGAGCTCTGAGGAAACTGATACCAAGAACATTATAAAAGGCAGGCTGTCAGAGATAATAAATGTCCACTTGTTTTTGTGAAAGTCATTAATATTTTCATTCTTAATTGGTTTTCTAAAAGAGAAGTTATATTCATTTCTCTCTCCTCTCTCCTCTCCTCCTCTCCTCTCCTCTCCTCTCCTCTCTNTAATAAATGTCCACTTGTTTTTGTGAAAGTCATTAATATTTTCATTCTTAATTGGTTTTCTAAAAGAGAAGTTATATTCATTTCTCTCTCCTCTCTCCTCTCCTCTCCTCTCCTCTCCTCTCCTCTCCTCTCTTTATATTTCCATTGTGTTGATTGCCTGGAAATACATTTTATCCTGTGTTTTTCTGAATTTCAGTTTGAAATATTCATCTATTTTTACATTTTCTTGGGGATTCTGTTTTGTTTCAGGAAGTTCCAGTCTATACTTTTCATAACTTTCATTCTACAAGATGCCACTTGATTTCAAGACTTGGGAGGACTGTGATAGGTAGACAGAAATGAACTGAGGAACAGGAAAAACAAAACATTATGTTACTGAAGAGAGTAGGCTTGAAAGACCGTGTGAGAATATTTAGGTCTGAATGAGCTGTCATATCATGCACCATAAATGCCTGAAAAATAGACTTCATTATTCACTTTAACTGAACAACTGAAAATTGTTTCAAATTACCATAAGAGTACTGAAGGGTAAATAAGGTAAAATTAACTTTTGTTTGAATGTTTGTAGTTTTCTTTATTATTATTTTCATTTTTATTTTTCCCAGAAACACTGGTTTTCTTTTGTACTTCCAACCTGTGTTAATTTGTAACTAGTTATTACCTAGTGTATCTCTGTAATAGCCTTGTTGGCAGAAAAGGATGCCTTTCAGTGAGAGGATGCAGGTTTTCCTGCTGGGTATAGATTAATTATTGATTTTTTTCTCAACTACTAACATCCTTTATTGAAGCATTTGAAAGAAAGCATTGACTTCTATAATAAAGAATTATTTCATGTTAATGAATGGACCACACTGCTGCTGAGCATAACAGCTGATGTGAAAAAATGCATATTAGAGACAATCAGAATATTGTTAATTATTCTTAATTAATCCATTCTCATAATCAGATCTGTAAAGACTATCATCCATTCCTCAGTGTACTTACTACTCTCTTTAACTGCAGACCAGGGTAAGCTGAATTTTCTTCCATCTGCTGAAAGAGCAACTGCACATGGAAAGTACCATGATTTTCTTATATACTAGTTTTTTGTTGTTGTTGTTGTTTTTTGTTTTTAAGTTGCTGTCACATAAATGTATGTTGTTACTTCTAAATTGCTCCAAGGTACATTTGCAAATTTTATTTATGAATGATCCTGTTTACTTCAGTTTATTGGAATTTACCTATTTGTATCCATTGTTTCTCTGATAATAGCCACATAATAGTATCATTTACACATTCAGATTGATTGGTAGAGAGCCATCTTAGAGCAAAAAGAGTGAGCTCTGATGTTTGGTGTTTGCAGATTGGTGAAAGTGTTTGCCAGCAATCTGCTTCATCTGCATTTAGTTCAGTTGGATGTACATAGCAGCAGACTCATAACATCCTTTGCAGAATCTCCTTTCAGGAGTTTAGAAATCAAAGGTACAGTTTTTAATAGATAATATCTGCCACTCTCTTAGTACCTCTTAAATTAATCTGAATGTAATTTTATTTCTAATTGAAAAGTGCCAGGGAGAGGAAAAAAAA
>WBMW01005644.1:0-34832 GCA_013396635.1 Penelope pileata | reverse complement strand
AAAAAAAAAAAAAGTAATTCAATCACTTTTAAATGTAAATAAATGGCCAAAGCCCTAATGACATCCAGGCACAATTACAATTTAAAGAAAAAATATCTGTAGGGCCACTTTTTAGCAGAGCTGCTATTGTGTGCGTTATTCAATTATTACTATCTATGCTATATAATGTCTCCGGAAAAACAAATGTAGCACCAATCTGATTTTGTTGGATTTGTGAAGCAGAATCAGCTAAATACACAAGCAACTTTTAACTGAAGAGATAGAATAGCCTCATGAAAAAGGTAGCCTTACTCATATCTAGATACATTGCAGTTACTCGCGTACTTTTTGGCTTTTATATCATATTATCAGTGAAGTTTCAGTAACTCAATTGTTTTTTAATTTTTTGTTACGGTTACAAGTGTATTATTAGTAACAAGTGTCAGAGCACTGAGAGAAATCTAACTCCAAAGCTCGTAGTCTACCTGTTAAAATAACCATTAACATCTATGTTTTAGAGATCAAAAGTTAAGTAACCTTCATATGGCTTGTAGCAAATTCTATCGGAGAATGGAAGTTGAATTTAATTAGCTCACATCTCTTCTTTTAATTGAATCGTACAACTTAAACAGAGTCATTTGCAGTGCATAAGTTGTGTGTGCGTATCATCAAACCCATAATGTCCTGCTAAGTTTGGGAAAAAGAATGCCGGTAAGCAGGCAATGGCTGCAGTGTGGAGCTATCTTACACAGGAGATGTATGCAGTGGAGTGCAGAGAGATTTTACAGTGATTAATGCTCTTGGCAAATACAGTGAAATGGTTCTGGATTTAAAAATTAAAACAATCTCTAGTGTATGAAACTTACTGGGAAAAGCTTAGGTTATGTCTTGTGTTTTCCTTGCAAATGAAACACTTTTTTTTTTTACTGAAAGTATTATAAAACCATTTGTTTCTCTTATTTCTTTATGCTGTGTAGTTTCCCTATAACACATTCACTTATCTGTCTTAGAAATGTGCATTTGTTTATCTAGAGTGAATTTGACAAACTGTTTCATTACTTTTTCTTTCTGTTCCTTTAAAAAGGGAAATCATGCTTTCAGGCATTTTGTGAAGAAATTTATCAAAATTTCTTCAAGTTACAAATTAGAGAAATAAAATATAGCTGTGATTGCAAACTACAGCAATTACCTCAAAATTTATTCTTTCAGCAGAGAAAAGAAACATAAGAATTTAATCTTCTTTTCTTAACAAGTTTATTGTCTATTTTATATAGTCAATATATTACATTATATTGTCATTTTGGTTGAAATTATACCATTTTTTATTTAAAATAATAAAAAAATGGAAAAATCAAAACAATTTGTTTTCATGAGAACAAATGCAGTTAATATTGATACCATTATTAATTATTATTATTTTGATGAGTAGCCCAAACTGGTATTCTATAGTAGACCATATCTTCTGCAATATCTCTTGAAACCTTTGTGATTTCAGCTGTGGCAAGAGTGGCTAACAGCTAATTTTTTTTTTTTTTTATGCTAAGGAAAAGTCTGTTCATAGCACTTAAAAAAAACTGCCAAACACAGGAAGCAAACTTAATAGCATTTTATTATTTTTTATTGTTACAGATCTTTATAGTTGAAAGACGAATGTTCTGATTTTATCTTGTTAGAAAATAATGCACTCATCTAAATAACCTCACTGTTAAATTAGCTTAGTTTTGCTCCTGCAAAATTTGCTGATATACAGATTTCTAATACTGAAATAAGAAAGGAGTAGCTATAAAGTTTAAATGTATTTAATTGACCAGACAGAACTGAAATTAAATAATCAGGGGTCAAACTAGTTTAAATGTCTTTAGCATGTGATCTGTACTGGTTGCATGTATTTTTACTTGTGTACACTACTTCAAAAAGAAATCCTCCTCAAATCTATGTCCTTGTAATCCTATTAAATAGAAACATTTCTTAGGTTATAGACATCATAGAGGTCCTGCTGAAAGTGCTAATGGATTTTACATTAGTGCATCATATTAACCATTGCTTCTGGATTTGAGTGTTCCTTATATTTTGCATTCAGCATCAACTGTGAATATATATATTAGTTTAAAAACAGTGTACCGTTCAATCTGTACCACCAAATGACTGTAAAAGTGGCCTAAAATCTTTACCCAGGAGACAAATGTATCAAAAATGGTTTCTTTTCATATCAAAATGAGAATTCTGACTCTCACACCATGGTATCAAAGCACAATGTAACATCTCATCCTGCTGTTATGTGGTCATCTTCTTAGATGAGGTGCAAATTTCTAATTGAGCTCAATATCCACTGGCAGTCAGAAAATGTGATGATATGCCTCAAGAGAAGAGCCAGTCAACAGAGTAGACAAGAGCTTTTCATTGGTTGCATTTTAGTTTTACCGAAAAGTATACTGTCAATAGATTATTGTGCTCACAGGGCGTACTTCAGGCTGTGGAAAGAGTCATCTCTTTCTTCATTAGAAGACTTTGCAGAGAATTTTGTGCAGTGTCTTTCCCTGCTGACAGCCCAGCACAGCAAAACGGACATAGCCGGAGGAGAAGATACATGGCAAGACGTCCATGTAATGAAATGACCCTCAGGAGTACCACTTTTGCTGTGCAGGCACAAATACAAATTAGACCAAACCTGATGCTTCTTCCTAGGAGATGGGAAAATCTTGTAAGTCTCTTATTTGTGTGCATGCTGCTGACTCAGAAATGAGAAGGTTTTTTTTTTTCTTTTTCAAACAAACAACAACAACATACAAACATGTAAAATTATTTTTAATCTCATGATATAGGAGGTAATTGCATGGCTTCCATGGCCTTGACTGATTGAAATCATCGAAGTGTGGGATAAAATCCCACACAGAAAAGGTCATTTCCTGGAATATAAGGAACACAAAGTTTCAGTTTATCAGGCCATAAGTACCTGACACAGCACAACTTAAAAGTAGATAAATAAATTGATATAGTAGATTTCTGAACAACCTTCGGCTCTGGTTCAGAGCAATAAGCTGTGGCTAGGGTCAGCCGCATGGCTAGTTGCTGACTAAGGCACTGAGAAAGAGGAGTGCTGTTCTCTGGTCTCTTAAGGAGGCTGTGGACTCCCTTAATTTCCTATGGTGGTGAAAGCTGTCATTGTAGGTCCTGAATGAACTGGTTCTGAACTAGTGCAGTATGCCAATGCACATCCAAAATATGGTCTGCATAAGGCTAAATTCAAGACTTAAGGCTGAGAGGTAGGAAGTACATAGTGCAAATGAGGAGACAGTGGCAGCTTGGGATAAACAACAGGGAAGGGAAAAGGGAAAAGGGAGGAGATACAAATAACTTGTACAGGACTGAAAATTCCAATCATCTGCAAGGAGGCAGAAATGAAACATGTTACATCTGCTGTAATTCTTATAATGATACCACTTCTATGAATTAGCTACTGTGCAATGTGGCTATACTTTCAGGTTCCTATGAAGGAGAACAGCATGACTGGTTCCGTAAAGCCTCATTTAATTTTGTAATGATATTTAATCACTTTTTGCAAAAATGAAAATGACTGCCATAGTATGTTTATTTAATGACAAATTAGATCTCAGAATATTTTGAGTGTTACTTTTGGTTTTCTTTTTTTTTTTTTTTTTATCGCAGGTTTCTTTTAGGAGTAGATGAATAAAATATGCACATCCATGAGTTACTGAAAATAACAGGGAAGGGTGAGTAAGATGTAAGCTTTGCTAATTCCAAGAAATTAAAATGAAATACTTTAAAGTTAGGGTCTAATTTGCAAAATCTTTGTATTGCCTACTTCAGTATTATAAAATTGGATTACAACAACATAAAATTAATGTAGCAAACTCCTACCATGTGTCATCGCTTGTATCCTTTGTTCTCAATTTTTCATCTAATTTGTTTTTTTTATTATTTTCAATGAATAAACACTGAGAAGCTGTATATTCATTTATATTTTTCTCAGTTAGAAACCCACTAACAGCACTAAAATTTTAACCATACAATAGAATAGCTACTCAGTACAAGATGTGATTGTACATCTGTTTGTCATAATTAATCAAAACTAAAATTCTAACTTCATTTTGCTTTTAAATTAAGTGTAAATGAAACTGAATCAAGAAGCCTGTCCCATAGTTTAGAGCCTGACCTGCTGGTTAAACCATAATTCAGTCTCTGAGTGAAACTTTAGCCCATTATCACATCTCTGGGTTGTTGTGTTCTCATGAAACATCTTGAGACAGACATCATGCTCCTTATTGAAGAAGACAAAAAAGAAGAAAAAAAGCTCTGATTCTCTGCGCAGAGCCTTGGTTGGAAGTGTCCTCACAGCCTCACAGGAAATGCTGAATTGGTGGAGGTTTTGTTGTTGTTATTGTCTGTTGTTTGTTTGTTTGTTGTTGTTGTAGTTAAATATCTGCAAAGTATTTGAATCCTTAAAAAAACAGAATTACCTTCTCATTTAAGGAATGGTTCCAAAAACAGGCAGGGAGTATATTTCCTAAATATCTGACACTCTCCCCCCTGTACCTTTGCATAGTATCATTGATAGTGAAGCTGAGGACAGATAGCCTTTTACCTGCAGAATAGATTTCAGTGTAGGACAGAGACTTCATCACAATGACAGGACAGCATAGTACCTGGGAGGTGAGCCAGAAGATAGCTACTGTAAAACACAGCCTATGCAGTGCATTGTGCTCCTCTCTGCTTCCCCAGCCCCCATCCTGCTTTCCTTTCAGTAGCTTTGAAAAGAACACTGCTCACAGCCCCATTATTGTAGGAAAAAGTGATCTCTTTAAAGATTTAACCTCTTCCATTTTCTGTTTTGGCATCTGTTCATTTAGATAAATAAATGAAAGTTCTCATTCGTGTTACGTAATCAGCCTGCAATCAGGAACACAAAGGGGAAATACTGGCTGGTGCTTGAACTATGTACTACTTTGTTCTGTTACAAGGCAGTGTGGCAGTCCCTGTTCTGATAATAAAAGAAGGATTTGGATCTGTATTTAAAAGCTGTGCAAAAACTAGCTGGGTACCTATTTATGTGATCTGAGTATTGAGTAGCAATTATTGAGTAGTACCTATTGATAGCAAAATAGACTTAATGCACTGAAAGACAAGCCAAGGTGTTGCTATGCTTTAAATTTATATCTCTCTTTGAAGATCTGATTCAAATCTTAATGGTGAGGGATTTTTGTGTAGTGTGTCTACTGTGGTTTTGTAAGGAATTGAGTACTTTAGACCACATCTATACCTATGTGATGAACCCCATGGTAGAATACTCCTGGGGCTGGTTTCTATTCAGGGTGCATTTGCATGAGCTCTGAATCTACTGGTCCGGGTTTATCACATGGCTACATCATGTACCCAAATCCTGAAACTTGGTACGTGTCCCAGATCTGATAATGTCATATCCTGAAAAGCCTTGCCAACAGGATTTTGTTCTACAGAGCATAAGCGCAAAGGATGATACCCACACTGCTTTCAAATGGTGAAAACATAAATCTCCAATGGTTTCAGCTGTTTCATTTAATGATTCTGAATTTCAGCACAGAATTCAAAATAATATCCTTGGATTCCAAACCCATGCAAGTGAAAACTGAGTAAAGGTTTAAAACTGATATCATTGAAGTTGATTGCCATTCCAACTGTTAAAAAGTAAAGGCAAGATTGTTGGAAAAGTAGTAGTCTGTTGTTTACTCTAATTGATTTGCTTCCTTGTTTCTTCTAAAGTGCACAGCAGTTCATGCTACTGGCTGTCTTTTCTGCTGCATGAATGCACAGTGCTGCTTGTGTTTCAGTATAGGCATGTAGAATGGAATGGAAGATCGAGTTATATAAGATCTGCAAGGAGATTCGTATTTATTTTAAGAAATGTCATACCGAGAGTGGCCAAGTAAATCAAACAGGCAAGAAAGAACACACACAAAAAAATCCTAAACCGAACTTGCAATGAACTTTCAAGCCATATTAAAGAACAATGTAATTGGCCAAACCTTCAGGGGAATCTAATCAGCTCCAGTGCAGGTGTGCTCTGCAGCAGAGCAGGGAATGGTGGCACATGAGGTGTTACTGAATCAGGGAGAACCCAGAGGAGGCACAGACCCGTGGGCATCTGGCAGCACTCAGAGAGAGGCTTTCAGGGTTTGTGTGGGGCCAGGAGCATGGCAGCTATTGCCTACATGTACAGAGGTGACCCTGGGGAGCACTGAGGCCAGGGTGAGCCGCAGGATGGGCAGTCAGGGTGGGAGGGCACTGTCACTGCCCTTTCCAATGGTGATTGTAACCCACTCACAAGGAGCTCTGGTAATAGCACACACTCAACAGAAAGCCATGTCCTCTGCATCCACTGTGGCCTCTCAAGCCACAGAAACTGACACAGCTAGCCAGACACAGCTCCCGAGGGAACATGCGACCGGCCAGGTCTCAGGCTGCAAGGTGTGCCCAAGATGCTGGTCAGTGTCTGACAGCATCAGACACTAAATTGACAGGAGCGGTTGAATTCCTTGAGGATAGAGGCCTTGCAGAGACATCTTGACAAATTAGAGGGCTG
Source organism: Penelope pileata (assembly GCA_013396635.1). Lineage (NCBI taxonomy): Eukaryota > Metazoa > Chordata > Aves > Galliformes > Cracidae > Penelope > Penelope pileata. The sequence continues at coordinate 28,276 of WBMW01005644.1, read as the reverse complement.
GGTAATCACTAACCATTTGAAGTTTAACAAAAGCAAGTGCTGGATTCTGCACCTGGGATGGGACAACCTTGGATCTATGTACAGATTGGGGCTGGAGAGCAGCCCCGTGAAAAGGGATCTGGGAGTTCTGACTGACAAGTTGAATATGAGTCAGCACTGTGCTCTGGCCAACAGGGACAAAGTGCCAAAGATCCAACCATACCCTGGCGTGCATCAGGCCCAGCGCTGCCAGCCAGGCAAGGGAAGGGTTTGTCCCACTCTGCTCTGTGCTTATGTGGTTTCACCTCAAGCACTGTGTGCAGGTTTGGGCACTAAAACATCAGAAGGACATAAAATGATTAGTGTATCCAAAAGAGGGCTATGAAGATGGTGAAGGGTCTAAAGGCAAAGATATATGAGGAGTGACTGAGGTCCGTTAGTTTGTTCAGCTCAGAGAAGAGGAGGCTGAGGGGAGGCCTCATGGTGGCCTACACAAGAGGAAGGTGGCCTTCCTCACAAGGGGAGTGGAGCCACTAAACTCTTCTGTCCCAGTTTCAGCTAAGAGAGTGTTAACAGCACATTGATGTTTTGATTGTTGCTGAACAATGGCTGAGTGCTCAGGGTTGAGCCACGCTGCTCCATGGGGAAGAGCCACTGCCATTATGGTGGCAGGGGGCGGGGCAGAGCCAGCAGAGCTGGCCTGAGTTGACCAAAGGGTTTTTCCATACCATGTGTCGTCATATGGAAGACTATAACACTGTGGGAGGTTCGCCAGAGGATGGCCACTGCTTGGGAATTGGCTGGACATCAGTCAGCAGGTGACGGGATGTTGCATTGTGTATATATTTATGTATATATATATATGTATAATTGCATTTTTGTTTTTATTTTCCTTTTCTGTCTTAGGAAGTAGTGTTTATCTCAACTCACAGTTCTATTTTGTTTCAAATTTTCTCTCTCAACCCTCTTGGGGTAGTGTGGGCAAACCATTGTGTGGTGCTGAGCTGCCCGCTGGGTTAAACTAAGACACTTCTCTCTGGTGGCAGCAACAAGATGTGAGGAAATGGCATGGAGCCATGTCAGGGGAGGGTCAGGTTGGGTGTTAGGAAAAGGTTCTTCATCAGAGGGTGGTCAAGCACTGGAACAGGCTCCCCAGGGCAGTACTCACAACTCCAAGCTTGCAGACTTCAAGGAACATTTGGACAACACTATCAGACATAGGGTTTGAATTTTGTGTGGTCCTGTGTGGAACCAGGAGCTGAACTCAATGATCCTTGTGGATCCCTTCCAACTTAGGATATTCTGTGATACACTTGCATAGGAAGAACATTGTGCCTCTTGCTGATGTGGGAAGGATTTACTCCCTAGTGAGGGCCGAGGGGTTATCAAAAAGGTGCTCTTTCTATGTATAAGGACAGGCAGTTGTTTAAGCATGTAACACAATTCTTACTGAAGACAAATGAAATTTTCCACTGAATATGAAGGAAGGAAGAGTCAGTTTAAGGTTATAAGAAGACGGAAAAGGCTGTACTTGGTCAGAGTGAAAGACCGTTTAGCTCAATGTGCTGCTTCCAGTGATTGCCATGCATGCACAATTGGGGATTAATGGGACCAGGGTAAAGTAGGATTCTTTCTCTGATCTGTTTCCCAGCCTCAGAACTGAGCTAGATGTGAACTTCATCTATTTAGCAAATCTAAATGGATTTCTTTTCCATTAGCTTTTTCAGCCTTCCCTTGAGTCCATGTAAAATTTAGAATCTGTTATGTCCTCTGGCAAGGAGTCCAACAAGGCAGTTATTCCTTATTTTAAGTGCCATCTTTTTAGTGTTTGCTTTCACCGTGGCTCCTGCCATCTCTTTTCCAAGTTGAAAAGTCCTTTGCTTGAAAGCACTCCTGTCAGCATCTTTGCTTCCTTTTTCTGATTTCTTTTTTGTTATTATCATCTTTCCTAAGAGAACAAGAGCTGTACTTAATATTGAATATGTGGGCAAACACAACTTTCGATGATAACGTTATGACCTCTATTTTGTACTCTGAATTAGTTTGCCTTTGGTGGTGGAAGCTGAAGTCGCCTAATCACATTTTAAAGATATTTGCCTTTTTCTGCAACTGAAATTTTGCACTTTCTCTCCGATTCTCAGAGATTTTGAAGTTTACATGTGAAGCACAGAAGTGATATAAATAAATTACAATCATATGAACTGTGTCAAAGTACAAGTGTATATATATAGCATACAAGACATAGATAAAAGCTTCAGACACTGCTCTACAAAACAAGGCCTCTGTTCACAAAGAAGCATGGCCAAATAAACATGCCAATGATATTTAAGAAACACTAAGCTCATTTTTTTCTTAGAATAGAAACTTGCTACTAGATTTCAACTTAATCACAGAGAAGAATGGATGAATCTTCAGGACAAAATAGCCATGGAATATCTAATAAGCTGATACAAATACTAACAGAACAGTCTGTCTTTGTTTTGGAAGTTAATGCAATTTAGGATTCAAAGTTACATGTGTACTTCTGATTTTTTTACCAAGGTTGTTAATCTGCATGAAGTGTTGCTTGTTATATTTGAAAGTAGAATCAACCTTGGATTTTGCATGGAATTGCACAAAAAAGAAATGATACTAGAAAATTTGATTAACTTTTTAAATGTTCAACAGCTGTTATCTTTAGGAATAATCAAAATGCTGTGTATTACAGAGATTTAATCTCCCTATCTCCTTCTCTCCTTTTAGAAAAGCTTCTCACAACTACATAGGTAAAATATTCCCCAATTAAGATTCCTTGTCTGTGCAAGTATGTGTTTCTTTGCATATGCTTTTTGTGAAAAAAAGTTATCTGCTTATGATGCCATGCTGGAGCTTTCAGTGCTGTTCCTTGTGTGATCCCTATGATATGCAGATGACAAGGTAGAACGATATGGACCCCTCCATTGTTCTTTCACATCAAGCTCTTGTACTTCAAACAAATCAAACACTCTACTACACAAGCAGGATATGCAGTTGCCTGACTTACAAATTATCTGGGCCATTAGAGCAGCCTATGTGTATTTGGCAACCTTTAGCCTTCACTGCAAGTACTGAACTCAAAGATGTCATAGGATAAATCTGTGAGATGGCTATCAAAATGGTGTAGTGGCAAGGGTCATGCTTTGACTGATACTCATATAAATGATCTCACCTCATGTAAGTTGTTAATATAGCAAGCTCTCACATCACATTTTCTGTTAATGCAACTGTGGTTTTGAACACAGTGACAAATCGCATCTGCTGCTTAACTGCATGTGTGAAAATATAGCTGAGCTCCTTCTTAACAGGGAACAATAGCTTTTGTCTCAAGCCTCTATATTTTATTTTTCAGTCTGCAGACAGTGGTGTAGGGGAGTCTACCATCTGCAATGTAAGAAAAAGAATAATGTAAGCAGCAAAGAACTTGCTTTTTCTAAAAGATACAGATCCTTGGCTGCTACCAAAAGGATTTGGAATGTCTTCAGTCAGGGCAGAGGGAAATACTGGAAAGCCCAGAAAAAAAGTGTAGGATTGGAAGAAACAGAAAAGGCAAGAAAGGTGCTATGTGGGTAGCATCCTCTCGGCAAACTGTGTAAGTGTGATTCTTTGCTTTATGCTTGGCACTGACCAACTTCTCCCCCTACTCAGGTTGAAGGATACAGATGCCAAATTTCTACTGTGAAATTGTTGTCTATGGAGGATGCATGGCTATATCAAACAGGATTATATCACTCCTAATACGGACCTCCTAGCATGAAAATCTAGGGTAAGACTCACTATCTTAAGAATTCTTCCACAGTTTGTTAGAAAGTATATTTTCAAAGTGGAAACAGAGATAAGACGGCCATCTCCCAAAGTGTAATGGGTTTTCCTTGTGATGTACTGAGGGAGAGAAAGCATGGGTTTGTGAGTTACTAGGGATATTGAAGGAACATCCTGTATCTCCAGAGGTGATGGAAATAGTGGAATTGATTTGGGGGAAATGAACTTGGAAGGAGTGGAGAGAAAGAGAATACAGTTAAAGGTCTTAAGCTTAGAAGAAGGTAGGGATGCTGAAATGTGATATTTCCAATGGAGGTAAAGGCAATGTCACATCTGACGTTTGCTTTGTGAACATCATGACATCTTTTTGGAGCAATGTATTGTCCTCTGTCTTTTATAGAACTTCAGCCTTCCCAGTTGCTTTATGTATCAATTTGCTGTCCCACCAAAATCTGTGCAAACACCAAAGAGCATTTGGTGCATTGTGGGATCCAGTGTCCTCCACACTCTAAATGTAAAGATCTGTGGGTACTTCTGGGTGTGTCATACAAGTCATGATCTCTGTACTTCCCAGCATCCTATTTATAAAGGTGCTGACTTTCCCCCAAGTTACACCTGTCATACTTGAAACAGTGGATGTCCAATTATTATGGTCAATTCTAGATGACAGTATAAAAATCTGAGATAACCTACTAATCTCCAGTTACAGTAATCTACTTAGTGAGCTGAAATGCAACATTAGGAGAAAAGTATGTAATTTTTACAATATTCTAACATTTGTGAAATAACAGTGATAGTCTTACAGTTGAGTGCTGCTTTCTTCAGTCTTCTGCATTACCTCATGTTTCATTGTGTAACTGTCCCTGTTTTGTTCATTTCAGAAAATTCAGATTCCTAAGGAGTTGTATGAATTATTTTTAGGTCTGAAATGGCTGCCATACTAAATTGAGTAGAAAAAAATGAAATGTAATATCTTTCTCTGAGCCAATTTTCTGCATTCATTTTAATTTGTGCAGATTCAAAGTAGGGTAGAAGTTAGCTCTCTCTTATTGAAAGGTAGTTACTGATTTTCAGCATAGTATTCAAGCATGCCTCATTTTCAGGTGATTTCAGAGTTCTTTTCAGAGTACTTAGTACGCAAAAGAGTGCAGCTCTTCTTTATGGACTAACTAGTGCATGATCACAGATTTTAATAAAATTTAACACCAGAAATACTTGTGATATTTTTACATTGAGTAATAATCACCTTCTGAATTAGAATACATTTTGCAGCTCTTGAACCTTGTCAGCAGATTTGTCTTTGTCATCCAAACTGAGAGAAATTTCTGAAAGCCTATGAAACGGTAACAAATGAGAAAGTTTCATTCCTTTTTCCCCTCCAAACAGGATTTTGAATCAGGGTCAATTATTTTGTAAATGTTAGGGTATACTTGTATGTGCAAATGCATGATAACTTCTTTAACACTTACTAATATTACAAATACAGTCTTTTCTATATGCTCTTAAAAATTATTCAGGAAAATATGGTCTCAAATATTTAAGGAAGGTGCAAAATATTTAGGTGGTATGTTAAATTTCTGAACCTTTAATGAAAGTGCTACAGCACACTTCTATGTGCAAAGAATCATCACGCTAGTTTGAGTTGAACAAGTAACTAAATTAGCGTCTCTCAGCTGGGGATGCTTTTGATTTAAATGAAACTCTTCTCCCATGTACAAGCTTGAAAGAGATGGAATGGTCACTACACTATGATATTTTTGTGTGGCTATCATTCACTTCCAGTGTTGGAAGATCATGCCTCCTTGTCTGGTCCTGTGAGCCCAGCGTTAAATTAGTTTGATCTGTCCTTCTGAGGAACATGCTTTCACTCACTGTAGATCTGTCTGATTTTATATTCAACATCAGAGTGATTTGGATAGGAAGTGAAAAACACTGCTGGGAAGGCTTTTGTGTATATTCTTAATGAGGAAAATAAGTGTTTGCTTATCTGCTTTGCTTAATTGAGTTGGGATTATAATTGCTCAAGTTTTCATTCCTGTCTGCTTTTGTAATGGGAACTGTGCAGTGTGTTTAGACTTCCTGTCCTTTGCAGGGTGCCTTATTCTGGCTCTATGAAGAACTTAAATTTTATATTTACTCATCATGTTATTTTCATAAAAAATACAAAGATTGTAAAATAAGACCTACAGGCAGGGCTATGAACAGTTAAAAGGAAAGAATATTTATTACATTAAGGATATGTATATTGAAAGTAACAAGGCTGGCAAGTGAAGTCAGAAGAGAATTTATCCTCTCGAAGGGTAACTGGTATGGTTTAATAGTAGATGGCACACAGAAAAGAACTGGTATAGAAGTTTGCTGGATGCTTTTATTTCCCAAGGGAAAACACAGTTTTTTTTTTAAAAAAAAAAGAGAGAGAGAGAGAGAAAGTATAAAAAGTGCTTTAAAGGTAACAAAATGTACAACGATGGAAACGGAAACAGTTCAATTTAAGCCACTGTGTGACCTAAATTATTTCAATTGACTTGTGACCTTCTAACAGAGGCCAGATTTGGTTCATGGACTTCCTATTTTGGGTAATACATATGTGTTTGACAAATAGCTGCATCCGCTACTTAGAAATGAAAATAAATGTTGCCGTGAATAGAAGTAGTGGCTTATACTCGAGTAGTGGCACTTAATACAGTTCTATTAAAAATGGTTTGAGTTGTCATAGTGAATTCTTTTACAAAACTGTACTGGGAAGTTGTGAACTGATGGGCATGAAATGTGTCTGTATGTAGACACAAATGAAATCTGAACTTTTAAATTGTTCAGCTGTATCTTTATCTACCTCCTCTCCTGTCTATCTATACAAACATACCAACATTCAGTATGAAGTGAAAGTCCAGGGTTAAAAATCCCCTCAGGTGATAACCTAATCTGTAGCTTCAGGAAAATAGGAGGAACTGTTGCTTGAGGAAAAAATATTCTATAAATATCTAATAGATATTGCTGTATCTTCTACTGAAACAGTTTTTGTCTGTAAATTGCTGCAGATGCTGCAGTAGGTGGGCAGAATGCTTACGGGTTCCAAAATGATAATGTTTTTTGCAGAGTTTCTTTGTTTTATATTTTTAAAGACATTTGATAGTTCTCTTTCCAATGTTAGATATTTCTCCCATTTACAGATTTTTCAAGAATTGGAAAAAAAAAAAAAACAGCAACCTCCTGGGACAGCTATTGTCTTCAAGCATATTTTATTGTGCTTCTTGGGCACAGGAGAGAGAGAAAAACTAGTGTCTTTGACACATTTTTACCTGGAGCTTAGGAAATTCATCTAGGAAAACTTGAGTAGAATTTAAAAGGTAAAAAGATCAAGTTTGCAAATGATGTTATCTTTTGGTTTCACAAAATGTGGATAATGAGACAGCGTTAAAGGTTCTTCTAATTAATCAGAAAGAAGCAAATAAATAGAGCTTTTGGAGAGTGGAGCCAGATTTTTGTGGGAGATTATTTTCTAGTTTAAAAGAAGTTTGGTCAAAATACAGATTTGAATTGACGATATTACAAATTCATATTAAATTTGTCAAGTTGTTTCAGTCAACTTGTCCCCTTATTTTCTCATCTTATCTCAGAAACAGTTATGAGAAAATAATTTCTATTTTATGCAAAGTATTTCTAAAGTAGTTCAATTTTGTTATATGCAAATGATTTAATGAAATTTGAGTGACTCCTTCAGTAAAATTGATAAGCAAAATGATACATGTCAGTAAGTTTCTAGGGACAAATTAACTGCAAGATTCACTGAGACTGCATCACAAGGAAGGAATCCATTCTTACATTGTTATTCTGTCCACCGAAGTATTAGCAATATAGTGATGCAAAGTAATCAAGGATATAATGAATAAAATTTGATACTTGTTAAAAAAAAAAAAGTCAGTATATTGCAATGCTTTAAATTTTTTCTTATTAAAATTAATTATGTAAATATGGTGGGAAGTGAAGAGTGCATTGTAGCTTTTAGCAAGCACTGGAATTAAAATCTTTAAAAGCTTCAAAATCTATTTGTTACTTAACTTATGTTTTATTTATTTACTTTCTTCATTTTTAATTACTACATGATAAAAAGTCATTCTGATAAATTAAATACTACACTTATTTTCTTATGCCTCAACACTGTGTTTTTGCATGGAATAATTTGTATGTAATTGATGCAACTGTAAGTTGCATTTGGTAAGGTAATGATTATTAACTTTAAAAAATATATATCTATCACTGACTTCCCAGATCATTAGCTAAGTTTTAGTTTATCCAAATTTCCCTTGAGGTGATAATATTTTTTTACACCTTGCATTAACCAATCACATTCACCTTAATACTCAGATCATCCATTTTACAGGTTTCCTGTTTGTCAGAACTTTTAGTCAGTCAAAAAGCTTTGCACACCGTGGTGTATTTCGGGTGTCAGAGATATTTTTTCTATGCTTTTTTACCTTCTACAGTTACTGTATTCTAGTGATTTATATCTTCCCTTGTTCTATTTAACATGACTCAAGAAAAGGACTGTTTTTAAAATGTATGCTGATCATTGCTGATCAAAGGTGAGATTCTTTGTCTATGTTTTGTGAACATGAGAGCATAAAATGTTGCATGAAAATGCTATCCTATGCTGTTGTTTGGTACCCTGTACCAGAAAATCTCATGTATCACCTCCACAAATACACGTATTTCCTCAGAATTCCAGGGCCTTGCAAACCTTTGGAGCCAACACTGTTATGCAGATTTACACCAGCTGAAAGGGTAAAATTAGACTTTGAGAAGAAGATTGATAAGAAGAATTGATAAGAAGATCCAAACAATGAATCTCCTCCATTTATTTTCTTACATTATAGGTAAACTCCAATGTATTTTGAACCTATGTACACTTTTGAAAAATGGTTATTCATGAACTCTTTTCTTACTTTGCTGCTTTTTATAATGGTTGTATAAAAACTGTGGATATGCTCATGGGGTGCCCTGAAAGTAATGCCTCCTATTTTATTATGTTGGCTCACAATATCAGAGCTGGATGTTGGTAGTATGGCAGTAGAAGTTGAACCTTCCAAACAATATTCCATTCCATTTTGTTGCCATTTGACAGATGGCAGCAGAGGGGCAGTCTGACAAAATGGCATCTGACATGGAAGTACATATGAAGCAAGGGTGTGTCATTGAACTCCTGCATGAACAAAAATGGCACCCATTGACATTCATTGACACTTGCTGAATGTTTCTGGAGACCAAACAGTGGATGTGAGCACAGTGAGGTGGTGGTGCTGCATTTCAGCAGTGATGACAGTGATGTGAAAGTCAAGCCATGTTCCGGACAGCCATGCACAGCTGTCACTTCTGCTAGTAGAAATTTTTACAAGTGCAGCATGCAGACTCTAGTTCATTGTTGGCAAAAATGTATAGCTAGTGGTGATGAATATGTTGAAAAATAATGTTTTGTAGCTGAGAATTTGCTCTATCAAGTAGTGTTATTGTTCTCTTTGCAGCTGTTATATTTTCCATGGAAATAAATAGGAGGCATTACTTTCAGAGTGACCTATGCAGAACTTGTAGTATTGGCTGGCTTGGAACAATTCATATTACTGTCTACTTCATCTCATCTGTTTGTTTGATATGGAAATTAACTCTCCTATACACATGATGCAGTGGAAAACATAAACTACTTTTTGAATAGCATATAGATCAAATTGCACAGCTTGGGGAAATGGGTTCCAATAAAAGCTCTACTTTATAATGCTGGGTGGCAAATCCTTATTACAGAAGCCATCCTCATTACTCATTGGCGTTTTCCTAACTTAAAGTTTCCTCCAAGTAGTATTAACATTTGATGATGGAAATTGAAGGCCAATAAGCTGTACAGTGTATGTGCTTTGTAAAATGAATTGGACTTTTGGGAGTAGAAGAGCTGCAACTTCAGTGGTAACAATTACATTTTTATGGCCCAAGACAGAAATAAAATGCTGAAATGGGAAATTAATGCAAAAGCTTAGTAGGGAAATTATGAAAAACTTGGAATCTGAGCATGTAAAAATCATCATAATATATCAGAGTATCTGTTTATGAATGATCAGTTACATAGGAACTAAGGGTTATAAATGAGGTTATAGCATCCCATTTTCCTAATGGCAAATATCAGCTAAAATATTTTTATTAAAAATGTGCCTTATGTGGCTTCTTTTTCCTTTTTGCATAGATTCTATTTTCCTCATTGCTTAATGTAATAATTAAACATTGAACATTTCATGAATCAAAGATCACTCAATTGCTAGTTTAATGATGAATAGATGGTAAGTAATCATATTGTGGATATGAAGAAATGTTAGTTGATACTCTGTAAGCGCCAGAGTAATTCATGATGTAATATTAGAAATGCCGCACCTACTTTCAAAGCAAGAAAAGAAAGTAAATAGAAGTGAGATGAGAATGGGCTCCTAGTAGAAATACTTCAAAGAACCTCTGCAAATCCACACTATGATAATGCTTGAAAAATTATTAATCAAAATCTCTGGTGGTCAGAGCGGGCTAGTGTACTCTTTTTTATTTGTCAGTTTGTTTTGTTGCTTTTAATTTGAGTCAAAGAGAGTCTATGATGGCTGGCAGTAGCTATTATTGTAGGCAGGCATGTAATATGCTGCATAACCTTTATTGATAAAGGCTTCCATAAAATCTTAAATCATATTAAAAATTTCCAGTCCACTCACTACTCATAGGAATTAAGTTCATCCTTTTGGGGGCTCATTTCATCTAATTAAACATTTTATACTCTCGTCTCTGCATTCATATAACCCCGTGCAGTGTGTTCATATGCCATGTGCAGCATAGAAGCTCCATTTTTAAATGTTAAGCTTCCATTTGTTGAGAAACAAACCTATGTTTTGCAGGAGTGTACATTTTTGCATGTCTAGCTTTATATTTGTGCTGAAAAGACTTGAATTTATATAAGAAATGGCAGAAAATCTTTCATTTCCGTGTCAGAGGGACCCCATCCCTATTCAAGGTGAAGCTAGTCAGGGTTTTGCACAAGCATGTCAGAATAAAGAAACAGAGGATCTCTCATCCTACTTAAAATATTTAAAAGTATGAATGATAGCATTAAAGGAAGTTGTGGTTTCCGAAGGTCTTGCAGAAAATTTACGTCAGAGCAAGAAACTGAAGACAGACAAAAATATTGGCAGCTCCTTACACTTTGCCATCAGGCCTGTATAAAAATCATAGAATTATAGAATCGTTTGGGTTGGAAGGGATCTTTAAAGAATAACAAAGACATGTTTTCAGGGCAGACAAGATAAGTTCCAAACAAATTGTAAGTCCGTTAGAAAATAGAAATACTAGGCTTTGTAAACAGTGTATATGGATAAATAAACACTTTCAAAGAGGGTCCACCTCGGGCAGCTGGGGTGTTCCCTGAAGCCAGTGCTTTCTGGAGGTCCAGTTAGATGCAGGTTAGGTAATGGAAGTAATGAGATTAGATGCTGTTTTGAAATCGAGATTTCAGAGTTTCAGTGACATTCCCTTGAAATCTGCAGCCTAAGATTCTGTCTTGCTGACAGTGTCTATTTAGGCTATCTTGGAAGCCAAGTTTTTAGCTTTCAAAAATTTGAGGAGTTTGCTCTGTTTTTTGCTCAGTGAGTAACTGCGATCCCTAATTAGCACTCAGCCGACTGAGAACAATTCTGTTTTCAGTGTACAGGCTACTCAGTTCTCCTTCAGTATTTTCAGACCCATAAATTGTGTGGGGAGCAGGGAAATGTGGGGTGGAAATTTACCTGTAATGCTGAAGGGCTCTCTCTCTCTTTTTAGAGGAAAGCCATATAAATAAGTCAAAGCCTACATCCCTCCTTGTCTTCTATTGTTCTATTTCTTGTGCTTTTCTGAGGGGAAAAAATAAAAATAAATAAAGCAGTGATCGCTAAAGCATTTTCTACCAGCAAGGCAGCTATGGGCAGTGTAAGTGATTTATCTTTAATATTGTGAATTGGCAGTTATGTTTACTTGAAAGAACAAATAAACATATTGATAACTGCTGAAAACTGGTAACTAGGGCTGAAAATTGCCAGCTGAACAGGAGTCAATCCAGCAATTCAGAAGGAAGTTGCTCTGGGTTTTCCGACAGCAGAGCTGACATTAGTTTTGTGGGCAACTATCCATCCATCCAAGTTGATTCTTATTTGACATATAGTTGGGAGCTGGTGGGGCAGAAGAGAGAGAGAGAGAGTAAGCAGTAGGTGGAAAATAGTGAACCAAAAAAAATAAACAACAACAAAAACCCAGAACAGAACATATTCAGCACTGTTTGTTTAATAGGAAGCTGTTACTATTTATTCTGTTTCTCTTCTTCTTCTTTTTTTTTTTTTTTACTTTTTAATTCATCAATTTTGAAAAAAATCTTTAGAAAAATTTGCATTTTTATGGATTTTTTTTGTCAATATGTTTCAGCAAACTGCTTCTTTCTTATCTACGTTACGAAGTCTCAGTGTTAACACAGATCAAAATGTATCAGATATTTCACAGTGCACAATGTAATGAAATGTGACTTACATAATTTTTAGCAATTTCAGCATCCAGCAAACTGACATCCAGGAACAGTGGTAGCACAAGAGCAGGCAGAAAACCAAGCATGACTGAAGTCTTTAAAATGAGAAATACAGCCACTCTCTGTTGGAACATGAAGCGCTGGTTCCCTCAGGCATGCATTTGCTAGCCCACTTGGGTGGAACTAAAATACCTGATTCTGAGATATATGGTCTTTTTAGGTTTTGACTCCTAATTCAGGGTTAAGCAATAAGAATCCATTGTGTTTCATGGGCCCAGTTCCCCTTCCAACTCCTGCTCAGAGTAGTGCCCTTCATCCTAGTCATCCTGTCTTTTGTGGCTTTGGGAGAGAAGATTGAGAGTTGATTTTTTTTTTTCCCTTCCTTTTTTGCTGTTTAAATCACGGGGTTGCAAATCTTCTGTACCCATTTTTGATTTCATTCAAAGTTATGGTGACCTTGTATTGATGCTCTCTGCTAGCCTTCCCTCAGAAGAGCAGCAGAGGATTTATGTTATTATGTAAGTGGGGAAGGAGAAGGTTTTCTTCTCGCCTCTTATTTTTTCTTTGGTGATTTCATTTTGCTGTGCACTTGTTCCAGCAGGTCAGGAGCCCTCAAGAAACAATACTACTCTTCACTTGAAGTCACTTCTTAAACACTGAAGAAGTTACCCTAGTTGTGACCACGTGGGTTTACATTACCATGTGAATTGACTGTTCATGAACAGGTTTCACAGTGAGACTAATCAGTTCATTACTGAGCTTGACTAAAGTGCTCTTCCACTCTGACTGCAAGAAAAATACTTCTGAAGCATGCAGATATGCACTTGCCTGCTTTTGCTAAGTGTGTTCCATGCACTGCACTTTAGATAACTGGCAGCGATCTCAGCCTGCTGCCTTCCTGAGATCCTCTACTACTATGATTCAGGTTCACGGCTGCCTCAATTTTACGTGTTCATTAAATAATGTAAGACTAAGGAAGGCACACATATGCACCCAAGCACAGAACATTTAAAAAAAAGACGGTTCCTATGGGAGTTTAACTTTCCAGGCTTTTGAGCGAATGAAGACTGAATATAAAATATGTACTGTAGAAAAATGTTAAAGGAAAATGAATACTATCGTTTTTCTTTGCTTTCTGGGCTGGCATCTCACACAGAAGATCAATCCCCTATGAAAGATATATGTACAAGGGCTGCTCTGAAAGTAATGCCTCATATTTTATTACATTGGCCCACAACATCAGAGGTAGATGTTGGTGGTACGACAGTAGAGGTTGAACCTTCCAAACAATATTCCGTTACATTTTGTTGCCATGGAACAGATGGCAGCAGAGGGGCACTGTGACAAAATGGTCTCTGACATGGAAGTGCAGATAAAGCAAAGGTGTGTCATTGAATTCCTGCATGCACAAAAATGGGATCTATTGACATTCATTGACACTTACTGACTGTTTGTGAAGACCAAATAGTGGATATGAGCACAGTGAGATGATGAATGGTTTGTTTCAGACCTAGACATTCCCGAAATAGTCCGTCAAGCATGCTGTTTATATTACTGTAGGTATTGCATATTCACCACACTCTATTACATATTCATTATATTACGTGCATATTCATACACTCCTTCCTTCAGGTGATCCTTCTTCCATTGTTGGTCGTCTTCTTCGACTCTCCTCCAATCAGAGGCCGGTCTTGTTTTCCTGTGGCTTCACCTTCAAGTTATGGGTACATTCTGTCTTCTTCCCTTGGGGCCCATGCTGATAAGCCCCACTAGCTGGAGCAAACAACCTGCCCATCCGCCTATCCAAACAGCTCTTTCTTATCTCCCTTCAGGCCCCATACACATGTTGATGTGAAAATTCCCGGGCCTTTAGTTCCCTTTTTTGTTCTACAGTTCGAAGTGCTGCTCCCCCTCATGCCACCTGTTCTCTCTATCACTATGAATTCCTACGAACACGCCCTCACAGGAAAAATCTCAGGAACATCATTGCTATCCATTACTTTACGTAAAATATTCATGGGTCGAAAGACAAGCATTCACTGCCTGTGAATTCAAGTCCAGAGTTCCTACCCTGTTGCTCTGGTACTGAACTGTCACTGGACATTTAACTAGCAATAGTCTTCCTGGAGTGTTAATAAGGAACACCCTTCCTCTTTTGCAAAATGCATCAAGTTTAGCTAACTCTGTGTGATAAGGTAGAGATTTAAGACTGCATTTTGGTGTATAAAATAGGGAGACTAGTAATGCCACGATCACTGTGTTCAGCAGGATGTTACTGGTAGAAATGGTTGCTGGGGTGTAACCCGGCAGGCAGCTAAGCAGCATGCAGCCACTCACTCACTGCTCCTCCACGCCCAGTGGGATGAGAGGGATAACTGAAAAAGAAGTGTGGTAACTCTTTGGTTGAGATAAGGACAATTTAATAGGAAAGAGGGGGGTGGAGGAATAAAAGAATGAAAAAAAACAAGTGATGCACAATGCAATTGCTCACCACCAGCCTGCCCAGCCAGTCCCCAGGCAATAGAGTCCCCCAGGACAGCTCACCCCCAGCTTTAACTGCTGAGCATGACATCATGTGGTCAGTCTGGGTCAGTCCCCGCCTAGCTGCTTGTGCACCCCCAGCTCCTTGCTGGCAGGGCAGCATGAGAAGTAGGAGAGTCCTTGGCTCTATGTGAGCACTACCCAGCAACGACTAAAACATCGGTGTCATCAATATTATTCTCATCCTAAATCCAAAATACAGCACCACACTATGAATAAAATGATCTCTTTCCCAGCCAAAACCTGTCCACAGTAGAAATCCTGCAGTAGTTGTAATGTAATTACTTGTGTCAATGGGTATTGGTCCCTGCCACATAAGGTTGAGAAGCTGAGTTTAAACTCTTAAATGCTTTCTTTGAGTGCTCGTGCTGCAGCTGTAGCTTGAGGTGCACCATCATCTTCCTTGCTGTATGTAACTCCTTAATAAAATTGTTACTGAGAGTTACAGAGGACTGATGTTTCCTCCTCAGATATTGAACAAGTATGAGTTTTACCAGTTTTCACAATACACACTATCCGGAGTATATACTGAGAGAGTCAAAGAGAAAATTTCCATTTCCCCATTATTAACATCAAGGTATTGTAATGCATTCAGAGTTTCCAGAAACAGGTGCAGGCTGGTCTGTATGGAGTTTAAAACTATTTATAGGCAGCAAAGGGTACATTAGGAAAATAGTATAAAAATATTTATAGCATATCTACAAATATTAAATCACTTATAAACCAATAGCTTACATCTCTTTGAGGTCTTTAAATTCTGAGATCTCACCATCATGTTATGTTTTTGCTTTTTTCCAAAGGAAGAAAAAAAATTAATGTTGAAATGGACACGGTCCTCCCTAAAATGATTTAAGATATAACATGCGCATATCTAGAGTGTAGGCTGATATAAAATATATATATATAGTATCTTCAAATATGATCAAATATAGCATAAAAATTTCTATTTTATTTCAAAACTATTTGTTTCAATGTGACAGAACTTTGTGCCAGTGATGAATAGTTATAGAGTACTGGAGACAGATAATTTCTTCTAAAAGGTAAAACTATTTCATAGAGCTGAGGGTATACTCTTTTCTGATTCCAAACTAATTCATTTTGTAATGTCACCCATTTTGTTAAGTGTTGTTACTGTATTGTTCACATAGCTTTTCTCAAAGAGGGAAGGTTTAATTGAAAATTACTCTTTCACTGTGCAACAAATTATGTAACTCTCTACAGTAAATATATACATACATTCTTAGTACAGATTATTCCCCATCAGCTTTGTTTCACTTTGTAGTTTCCCTTGTGATAGGAATGCATTAACAAAGAGCATATTTTGTTTAGTTTCTAAAATATTGCCCACAGCTAAGCTCAGATTTCAGAGAATAAAAGGATTGCTTAGTTTGGAAGGGACATCTTGAGGTTTCCTGGTCTAGCCTCCTTGCTTAGGCAGGGTGAACTACAGCAGTTTTTCTAGAGTCATGTCCCATCATGTTCTGGCTATTTACACAGATGGAGACTTCATAACCTCTCCGGATAACTTGCTCCAGTGTTTGACCATCTTCAGAGTAAAAAAGTTTTCTTGAGTTCAGAGGGAACCTACTATTTTTCAGCTTGTTCTTACTGTCCTATTGCTGATAACCACTGAAAAGAGCCTGGCTCTGTCCCCTTTGTTACCTCTCCTCAGGTATTTATATATGTTTATAAGAACTCCCTGAGCCTTCTCTACTCCAGGCTGATTTTTACGAGCACAACATGCAGGCTTTTGTTCACCACTGGTGAAAATGCATAGCTGATGGAGGTGACTATGTTGAAAAAGGGCGCTGTGTAGCTGAGAATTTGCTCTATCAAATAGCATTATCATGCTCTTTGTATCTGTTGTCGTTTCCATGAAATAAATAGGAGGCATTACTTTCAGAGCAACCTACGTGTGTGTGTTTGTTACATGTATATACATTATATATATGGAGACATTCTTAAAGTAGCATAATATTACAGTATAAATTGTTAATCTAATATCAGTATCTCAATATTAAGCCTACCCTTGGCTGGTCATAGGAAGCAGAAAATAGATTGTATCTGCTTTCAGTTCTCTTAATTTTGTACTGCTGCAGTATATTGAACATATCACAAACAACAGACAATATGCAGAGAATAAGTAGTTCTGGAAGTGCTTATGAATAATGCTTATGAGGATTAGCCTATGTCACAAGGACAGTGCTGAATCCAAAAAACTCCATTAGTGAATTTGCCTGCATAGGAGTAGTGCTAGAGTTTCCCATCAAGTACAGCAATTTAGGTAGTCATCAAGAGTAAATAACATAATTGCAGATTATAAAATAGACAATCATTTCTCATTCCTTATTCCTCATAACAATATCAAACCTATGATTTGTTACTTTGCATATAGAAATTTTATGTAATAATAGAAGTAAATTTCATGTTTATTAATATCACAATACCACTATAGTCAATATGCAATATTATCATAAGGCAGTGTATGATCTGATGGCTTCGTATTTTCATAATATTAATACACTAAATATAACTGCTCCATCTTAGTATCAGTGTTTCTTACTGCAAAAGCCTTTTATCCTTAATTTTTGAGAATATAATGCACTTATACTTTTGCAAAACAAAACAAACAGGCAGCATGCTTTCTTTGGTTCTGTGTTCATCTGTTTCATCTATTTTTGTTGTGAAAATAATAATTCTTTTCATTAGATTAGGTAAAAGAGTGGGAGATTTTTGTTCCTCTTTGAAAAAGAGTAAAATTGAAATCTTGTAGAAAAATCAAAGACGGATTGAACATCTTTCATGATTATGAGAAATATTTAAAACATTGCATAGCTACATTGATTTTTTAACCATTTTTTGTAACAAACTTTCAATTTTCAAAACAAAGCAGGATTGAATATGTTTAGAATTTTATTTTATCATGAGGATAGTAATAGCAGACTTAGCAAGGAAGTTAAGATAGATGAGTCCTTAATACGCTAGAGAAAAGAAATACTTTGCAATCAAAGGAAGGATTAATTAAAGGGACAGACCATTAGAGTCACATTTATGCTCTGTACAAATTAATCTTGTAAATATGTCATTCATTTTTAATTCCTATTCTTTCTCAAAAAAGATAGAAGATGCTGAGTTTAACCATCCAAACTCGCTGGACAAATTTCTAGCTAAAACTTTGAGTTCCGTAAACAGATATTTTGTTATACCTATATAGCTGTGTCTATGTTGCAGTAAATGAGTGCTACTACTGTACAGACTATAAGTATTATAGGATTAAAGAATTAGAGTGTATTTGGCTTTTGTTAAATAGTTTCAGTAGTTTTGACGGTTATCTCATTTGTTAATAGAATATAACTGCTCCCATCACCTAGAAAAATATTTTTGTATTTTCTTTTTATCTTCAGGTTTTAAAGTGAACGGTTATGAATATTTAATATACAGATTAGAATTCATCGGTCCTCTGTACTCCCTACCTGCATACCAGAAGTGTGGAGGTACTTTTACCAATCATGATCAAGTTAAAATAAATGTCAAAATAAGATTTTCCCTCTGTGCTAGTAGAGATTTCCCTAGAATTCTGTTTTCTGTAAACCAAGTCCTAATAGTGTTCAAAGAATTCATAGTGCAGCTGGAGGATCATTATGTTTGTCCACGCTGTAATACACACCAGCATTAACAGTTGGCAAATATGTAAAAAAATACATAAAATCTAGGCAACAAATATTTTGTTCTATGGCACTACTATTTATTTCCATTAATTTTCCACTGTCATTTAGCTATCCTATAGCTTCCTCCCTTAAAGGAGAGAATCGATATTATTTATTATTTGTAATTCATTGGAGAAAGTTCCCCCAGCATTTCTCTTTGCAGCTACTTTCTAAATTTATTTCTTAAAGGCTGTGTTTTAATATAAAAAAATTGTGTATTTTCTCTAAAGGTGTATATAAGTAATACTGTTTTAAGATGTTCCTACAGATTAATAAAAATAATGAAATATGAATTAAAACCTGATAAATTCCAAGTAAGTATGTTTCAAAGTGTATTTTCAGAATTTCTTTTCAATATGATATTCTTTCATTTTGTGGTAAAAGTCACTCAGGAAAGTGATGTTTTTTAAACCATCGATTAACAAGGAAATAAGTAATAACTTAGCTCTCCGTATTTATGTGAGTTCCATACAAGTTATGGTTTATTGCCTAGTAGTGAAAGGAGAGCTTTTTTTTTTCCACCACCAGCTGTGCGTCTGAGTTTCTAAAAGGCAAATTCTTTCCTTTTTTCAAAGAACACAGATGCCAAAATGAGAAATTTCCTGGCAATTTGTGAATGAATAACTAGAAATTTGCCAAGTTCTCCTAGCAGCTTTTACAGCTTGTTTCAAGAAAAAAAAAATAGATAAATGTATATAATATTTAATAGATACGATAGAGATATACTTAATTTGTATGCATATATGTCACATAAAATACTTACAAAAGGGCTTTTTAAAATTTATTTTCCAACCAATCCCTCTTAGAAGTGACAATAGGAATTTCTTTCTTATCGGTATCTTATAATATCTTTTCAGGTCTTATATATTGTTCTAAAATCAAAACACAAGTCTATATAGTTACGTAAATGATAAGTCTGTCTTAACTTAATCTAACCCTTAAGATTCTGCATGTAGTTTTCTAAACAGACTGATTTTCTAGAAAGTACATATGGAATCCAAAATCCACAGAGCTATGTAGCTATTTTTGCAATAAAATAAGGCCAAGTACTCTAAGGGCAAAGATAGATGCAGGAGAGAGGCAATCAAATCCATTACATCATTGCTAAACACATCTTTTTCACCCAGTGTTCCATGAATCAGATGGTTGTTGGATCTGTTTGTGGCTTACATAAGTGAAAAATGGACTGAAAGTTTTCTGAGCTCAGACACATTACATCAGTGTAAATGGCAATAAATGGCAATACAGAGCCAGAATCTGATCATCAGTGCTTTTGCCATGGATTTATATGTAATTAAATCTTTCAGAAATGGCAGATGATCTGAAAATACCGTCAGGAACTGGAATTTACCGGGGAAGTGCTCTCTAGTTAGGATGTTCAACGTGTCTGGATGGAAGAAAATAAAATTGTCAAACAGGAAAATAATTAAATTTTTGTCTTCTTTTTCTTTTTACATTCCAGGACTTATAAGCTCTACAGTACAAAACACATTCTTTGCCAGAGTCAAAAATGAGTATGACACTATTCATTTAAATTCTTGAGGATTGTCATTCACTAAAAACCGAGGGAAGAAGAGACCCCACATTCTCCACAGTGGTCAGTAACATGCCATTTCTGTAAACTCAAAGTTTTTCATCAGTATTCCAAACCACATCCCTCAAAGGACTTTAAACAACATCAGACAAAAAAAACAAACAAACAAGGTTGCTCCAAAAATTATGCCTTCTATGTATTTCCATGGAAACTACAGAGATAAAAAGAGCACAATAACACTGTTTGATAGAGCAAATTCTCAGCTACAAAACACTATTTTTCAACATACTCACCACCATTAACTATACATTTTCACTAGCAGTGAACAAGGGTTGCATGCTGTGCTCAGAAAAAATCTGCAGCAGCGGAGCTGATCCACTGTTTCACAGCTGCTATGATGGTGTCATTTCTGAAATGCACCGCCCATGGCCTCACTGTGCTCACATCCACTGTTTGGTCTCCATAAACATTCAGCAAGCACCATTGAATGTCAATGGGTGCAATTTTTTCCACAGGGAGGAATTCAGTTCCCCACATTTGCTTCATCTGTGCTTCTATCTCAGATGCCATTTTGTCAGACTGCCCCTCTGGTGCCATCTGTTCATAGCAACAAAATGTAGTGGTGGGAAGGTTGAGCCTCTACTGCCATGCTACCAACATCCACCTCTGATGTTGTGGGCCAATGTAATAAAATAGGAGGCATTACTTTCAGAGCAGCCCTCATGCAACTATATCCATCTTTCAGTTATTTCGATATTACTTCAATAGCACAGCATCAGGGGTGTAAGCCTTCCCCGAACAGTAAAATAGAGCCATTATTCTAGAGCACCATGAGAGCACCTGTGTGTAACATACACCTATGAACTGAACGTCTTAACTCTCTTAATCTGCCTTGTTCTTTGCCTATGCAGCAGTTGAAACTTCCATCAGATTTTCTGCAGTTAGGCATTTTTTTCTACCTCGGAAGTTGTACCTATGACAACAAAGGCAGCAACATGCAGCATTTTCTCTACTTTTCTCAGCAATGGTGTGACTGATGTATTTTATAATCCTACTTCACAGAATAGCAGATGGTTCCTACCCTTTCTTAGCCTGTACAGGACTTAGTATTTCTTCTCTGTCAGTCATGAGACATGATTTTTATTTTTTGTGGCTGCACAAGCCATGTAATTTCATACATACAGCAGTAGTTACTTCTCCTGCCAATCTGATGTCTCTTGAGGCCCAGGCTTCGCAAAAGCCCTTAACTTGAGGTACAACTTGTATGCCAGATCTGGCAAGCACTGAATGATCACTGGCTAGTGCTGTTCTTCAGAAGGACTATTTTAAAGTGTGTGCAAACTACAGGCAGATGCATGCCATAGCAATTCAGCACAAAGATTAATCACTCTCGTTACCACTAGAGCAAATGTATCAATTAGCAGAAGGCCTGTTAACACCACAGAGCAATCCCTGAAGAGCATGACTGGTCATCCATCCTTTCTGCTCCACCTTGATATGATATGACAGTTACACAGCACATTAAAGCACTGCAGCACTCGAAGTAACACACCATGCTACTCAGTAAAAGTTGCTTCTTTTGGTTCAGAATCATGCTCAAACAGCTATGCTCAGTGGAACCGCTTCCTTCTAGCATGAAAAATATGCCAAACAACTGCATCTCACCCTGTGGTCCTATCCTTTATTTGTCAGGGAGATACAGTCTGCCTGACTCATCCACTCATAAACAACACCATAAAATTTGCCAGGGACTTTTATCAAGAAACTATATTTAGAATCATAGAATGGTTTGGATTGGAAGGGAACTTAAAGGTCATCAGGTTCCAATTCTATCTCGTGAGAGCTGACCTTTGGTGACTGCATAACAATGTGTAGAAAAAAGCAGAAACTGGTATCTCAAAAAAAAAATACACAGGAATATAAAAGTATAATAATTCTGACTTACTGGAATCAGTAGCAGTACTTTCTACTCCCCCTTTTGCTTTATTCCTTGTAGGTGTTTATAGAACCTGGAGATTTTATTTTTAACCACAGACTGAAAAAAAAAAAGTAGATTTTCCACTTTCAGCTTATACAATAATCCTCAGTATATTTTTTTCTCTTATTTCTAAAAAGTAATTTAGTCCTCAAATTTTCCTGACTTTTAAGGTCTACAGTCTTGAAAAGGATATTAAGGGCAGTGGAAAGAGATCATTTTAATTTATGCTGAAGTGGATTGCTAAACTGGCATTGTACTAATTCCCTTGACTTAGGAGAGAATTCCCATGCTGGGAAGAGCGAAAAATATAGAGATTTATTAAAACACAGAGGCTTGGAAAGTAATTGACTGAATGAGGATTTTTGACAATATTTGTCATGGTTACACATTAGTTGTTCACCTGCTCTCTTTCAAGTGTCAGTCTTACGCTTTCAGCTTCTACTAGGTTTGGGGGGCTAAATGTGCGTATTTAGTAAATTCTGGAAGGGTCTGGCTGATACTAGGTAAAACTAGAAGACTATTTATTTTAGCAGCAGCAAATCCACATACAAGTTGTACAAAAAGTCTGACCAACTATTCATAGCCTATCTTCTTCGTATAACTCTCCAGACTTTTTATTTCAGCAGATTTTCTCTGAATTATTCCCACTCCTTCACAACACCTGCCATAGAATTTTTTTACCTGAATTTTGAATATCTTGGCTTGTTAGAGTCCAGTGCTCTCTGATCAGTTTGCTTTAGATGTTGTGATCCTGTTTGTATTGATATGAAGTCAGCTTTCTTTGCAATAGCTGTGATCAGTCACACTCTACATTATTCCCTGAGTTTTATGAGCGCATTACCCTTCTCCATCTCCTCTGAGGCTTCTTCCATTGTAGGAGCCTATTGATCAGTCACATAGACATAAGAGTTTTTCTATGAATCTCAGAGGAATTTGATAAAATCTCAACATTTAGAAGTACAAACATTTATCCTCAAACACAAATTGATTGTTTACTGGGGACTTTAAGTCTTGTTTGTCATTTTCCTTCCTATTAATCTCATTTTTATATTCCAATAATAGTCTTATGATGATCATACAATATTTTGAAATTATTCCACCACAATAATGAATATATCATTAGTCATCAGCAGCCATTGGTAAAAAGAAAAAAAAAAAGTCATACATGTCTTAAAATATTCCTAACTGGCGGAGAGTGCACAATGAAGAGTGTGCACAGAATTGCGTAATGGACTGCTGCTACTGAGAATTAAAGTTATTGTGTAGTTTCAGGTAGCTATAATATTTTAATAATGATGTAAAATTGCACATTATTTTAATATAAGTTTATTTTACTAAAAGACTCGAAGTAAAATTTTTAAATTAAGATCGTTACCGTGAAGAGGAAAAAAGGTTATACCCTCATGTTTGTTCCTCCATTCCTCCTGCAATTGCAAATGCAGCAACCATTAGGAAAGGGTACACTTCTAATCTTTAACGCCCGTGGATCTAACAGGAAGGCATCCAAGGCTTTGTGCATTTAAGATAGCTATTAGTGCAGAAAGAAATGAGACTGGAAGGTTTCCATCGAAATATTTTCTGATGGATAACTTTACTTTTGATAAGGTGACTTTCTGTGGAAACAGTTTGCATCTCAACAAATAGGTTTCTAAGCTAAAAACTAGAATCAAACAGAGAAAAATGCTGGTTTTGTAATGTTCTCCCCTTCTTTTGTTGCAAAAAGTAAGAGTTCTCACAAGAGAAAGTGGAAAAAGTATTTAGAGCAGCATTTATCATACATGAAAACACATAATGTTTTTCAAAACTGATAGTCTATGCAAAACACAGAATATGCAAAAAGAACAAAACAAACAAGCTAGAAGAATTCAAAAGCACACCAGTATTCTTTGGAAAGAAGAAACTGTGAAAGAGGAGAATTTTTCACATTGAGAAAACAGTTAAGTAGAACTAAGTAAAGGGCAGACTTGCTGAGTGAAGTGCTCTATCCTGCCTTCAAAATGTATTAGCATCCAGAAGATCATAAGAACGGTATCTTGTGACAGTGCTTTTCTTCTGTCAGTGTAGGTTTGTATTTCAGAGGCCCCTTAATTGCCAGAGCAATAGCAATTAAGCTATTTGCCCTAAAAAAATTAAAAACAGAAGAGTATATGTGAAAGATTACAAACGGTTTGTATGTGATTTATATCTTTTCTTTCTTTTCTTGGCCAAGTGCAGTACGTACTGTATTATATAACTAAGCAATGAACCACAAGCTGTATGGCAGCTATTCTTGAGGAAGTCAGTCTGTAAGAAGTTTCCCAAATAGCACACTTCATTGCATCTGTATTGTATGTTGCTTTGGAATGAGGAATCGATAAAATAATATTGCATATGCAACTAGAAGAAATAAAACTGGGATCTGGTCAGTAAATATTACCCAAGTTCATTTTGTGTATTCAGGTGTTCATCATGAAAACACCACCTTTCTGCTGCCAGCAAAAATGATGTTCTGCAAGTGCTTGCAAGTCAAGAGGCAGGAGTTTCTCTTGTTACATTCTTTCACAGGGAACCTGCTCTTTGTTACCTTCAATGTGACATTTTATAGGGATTAGGAAAAAAAATCAGGGAGAAAAACTATTATTGTTTTCTCCCTGTGATTGAATACCGCTGATCTTAAAAATCAACAAATGACAAATTTCAGTTTTGGCTTAGTGAATTACTGCATCATGGACTGTAAAAATCAGTCTTGGTAGATTTTATTGTTATAATTCTTTCACATACAATGAGTGAAAAAAAATTCTATATCTGTCTGACAGCTGTTTAGAATAATAATTTCAAACATCTGATTGAAACAATCAGAATTGGTGAAATATAGTGGCTACACAAAGTGTGGGTTTTTTTTTGTTTGTTTTTGGTTTTTTGTTTTTTGTTTTTTTCCTTTTTGAGTGATAGAAGTTCCCCTGTTGAGACTTTAGGCATTTGCTCTCTGTAGAAAAGACAAAAGAGAGCTCCGGAAACTGACCATGTATCACTGAGGGAAATGAAAGTCCCAGGAAATACTTTATTGTGCCGGAACTTTTCATGGACATAAATGTGAATATAAAGAAAAGCCAATGACTTGCAAGGATTTCAAAGCTACTGAAAAATTACTTTAACGAGAAAAATGCTTAAGTCACACTGGAAGTAATGCCTCCTATTTATTCCCATGGAAACTACAACAGATAAAAAGAGCACAATAACACTATTTGATAGAGCACATTCTCAGCTACAAAAGAGTTGAACACAGTTCAACACAGTCATCACCATTTTCACCAGCAGTGAACAAGAGCCTGCATGCTGTGCTCACAAAAATCTGCATCAACAGAAGTGACCCCCTGTTGCTGTTGCCAATAATGAAATGCACCACCCACCACCTCACTCTGCTCACAGCCACTGTTTGGTCTCCAGAAATGTTCAGCAAGCATCAATGAATGTCAGTGGGTGTCATTTTTTTCTGCATGGAGGAATTCAATTCCACACCTTTTCTTCATTCGCACTTCCATGTCAGAGGCCATTTGGTCAGACTGCCCCTCTGCTGCTATCTGTCACACAGCAACAAAATGTAACGAAATATTGTTGGGAAGGTTCACCCTCTACCGCCATACCACCAATATCTGCCTCTGATGTAGTGGGCCAGCAGAATAAAATAGGAGATATTATTTTTGGAGCATCCCTTGCATGAGGAAATCATAGTCACATTGTCCCAGAATTATAATCTTTAATATTTTTAACTTCCTCTGCTTTATAGATATTATCCTGTATAAAAAAGTAATGGCTACTAAATCAAAACATTAACTACATCATTATTTGATACTGTCTGAGCAAAGTATTAACAAACATTGACACTCAGCACCACAATTTAACTGTGCTCATAATGTTACTGCTCTGATTATTGTGGACTAAATTGATGCTGACTCTTCTTAAACTATTTGGTTTGATGCTCCTTCTCTAGTTTTCATAGTGTTGATCTAAAGCCATCTAAATTCTTCTACTGACTTTTACATCTCAGAAGCAGATTCTGATTCTTTCTTTGTGTTAATGCATATGAACCTTTTACATTAACACCTAGTAGAATTTGTTACCAAACAAACACATACCACAACAGTATTTATTGAGTAGCTAGGCATGAAATAAGATCAAAGAGGTTAGCCAAAATTTCTAAGCTATAAAATTTCAGGGGACAGTTAAGTTCACACTTGATCAGCCAATGTGACTTGAATATTAAGCATCAACCTTGCACAACAGTTCCAGGGCTTAGTCCAAGTGTTTAGAAGAGCATGTAATAGAGTTTCACACATCAGATCAATATCTGCTTCACCTTTTGAAACAAACTCCACTAGTTTTCAGTGGATAATGAGATCTGGATCTTCTTTTCACACCCTGATCCGAATCACATGGAAGCCCACATAAATACTCCTATTGACTTCTTGAAGTTTTGGATTGGACTTCAAATGATGAGATATGCTAAAATTGCTCTAAGGAACAATCATAATCAGGTTTCTCTGAGAAAGAATTCATGAGATCAAGCTCTATTTTTTCTATGTCTGGATGATGGAGTACACAAAAACATATCTGGTTTTGACTGAGAGCATGTGACCACAGCTGCTTTATTTTCTACTTTCTTGTAGCAAATCAAATAGAAGGACAACATTTTGTAAATGTAATGACAATCTTATAATAAATTAAATTGCAAGTGATAAAGTTACCCTTGCTTCACTGGTAACTGTTATATAACTGATATAGTCAGTTGATTCATTCAGGTGACATAGCTGAATCATCTAAGAAAAAAAAGCCACCTTCCAGTTCCCCTTGTATTGAGACAAAGTCAGCTTTCTTTCCAACAGCTGTGGTCAATCACACTCGGAGATTAATGGGCACAGCACTCTTGCTAATCTCCACTTAAAAATGAAAGCTTTCATCCATTTCAGGCAAGATCCCAATTTCCTCTATAGGGGAAGGTGACTGTCGTCATATTTGTATAGTTAATGAAATGGATAGGGCAAATTTCAGGAAACCTTTTTTTATTTGCTAGATTTCCTACCTTTGTGAACTGAATATTCATGCATCAATATGTTGCCTTTTTATATAAATATATATTGTTAATGTCAAGTTTATTTGTTTTATCCAGGTGTATGGAAAAAATAAACTATCAGTGGGAAATCTACTTCATTAATTTCTGAAAGTTTTGTTGTTAGTGGTGGTACTTAGCAAAATGGTTAGGTTTTCAGTATTAATACTGACAGAATTATGTACATTTTCTCCTGAGCCTAAAAAGCTATTTAAGAACTCAGCACTGGGAGATTGCTAATGTATGCTCATTAGCTTCATAGAGGATGTACACTTAAATATAAAGCTATAGTTGTTACTAATTCAAAATATGTTCTTCCTGTCATATCATCGCAGAGATATGTAGTGTAGGGTATGGCAATATGCCAAAACCTTTTTACGACAGCACATTTTCACCAATTCTGGGAAAGTTACACAGCTACAGTGGCATAATGAAAGACAGTTTCTGTCTTTAGACTATGCACACAGAGCAGAATACTTTTAACAACTTATTCTCAATATGGGTCCACACCAAAGCTTTATACATGGTGTAAAGTAAAGGTGGCACAACCAAGAGGTGGTTTTAACAGGCAAGATGCTCCAACACTGTGGGAGTGGTCAAAGTTGATACATATACTTCAAAACACCAGAAATATGCCTTTCAGGGAATTAAGTTCTCCTACTGAATGTTCAGCTTAAGAATTGGACTTTCAAGGAAATTGATGTTGTAACTTTTAGGGGATGTGAAATGTGGTATGTCAGATCATGAAGACCTCGAAAACCTCTCTGAGAGGAGTAGATTACAGCAAGCTCCATGACCTACTTCTTTCTCATACCCTAAATCATAATAAAAACTTTATATCTATATACATAAACAAAAACATTATATAGGCATTTATATATATATATAAATTTATTGCCACATATTATATTATTTCATATTTCATATTAAATATTAAAAACTGTAAGTCAACAGCCTCGGATTCTTGTCCAGATAACTTAACGATTTAGCATTTACTGATGCTGTTGATGTGTGTGATACCGTCCAGCATTGCTGACTGCCGAATACGCTATAAGTGAGAGAACAATTATTTGTTTTACTGGCTACTTAAACACAATTGATTTTTCAG
>WBMW01005643.1:0-60709 GCA_013396635.1 Penelope pileata | reverse complement strand
GCCGCTGATCACTACCCTCTGAAATTTGTTGCTATTTTATACCATAGCAAACACTCTTTGACTTTCAAAACAAATAAATGCAGTATGCTTTGTAGACTTAAGAGAAAACAATCAAAAATTTGCTTACCTTTGTGACAAAATAAAAGAAAGAAAATGTGCCTTACAACTCCCTCACTTTTATTTTTGAGGAACAGTAACAGCATTGGGCAAGAATAGATATTCTGGGTCATCTCTCATTTCCTGGTGTCACAGACTGCCATGTCAAATATTCCTTTTCCACAAACTGGTGGAGCATGAGCTTTTGCTTTCATGTCTTCTTTTGAAAGGGTCCTCATGAATTCTTCATACTACGCATCTCCACATTTCTTGCCAAAAGTTGGTTCCAGTCAAGTGGATGACTTCTGTTTGGCATAAAAAATTCTTTGCTCTTTTGCTGATTTATTTATGGAAGGAAAGCAATCAAAACTCTCTGAGCTTCTACCTTTCAGTACTGAACAAAGTAACCTGGTTTTTATCTCACAGGTAGGTTCTTTCTAACTTACTTTTCTGATCCTTCTTGAATATGGAGGGATTAAATTTTTGTACAGAATCCCAGCAGAAGTGTTTTTAAATGTCTTTGAAGACATAATGGTTTCTTAAAATACTGATCTAACATAATTTGCTGTCATTACCTTCTGTTTATAACAGTATTAATGTGGTTGCACCTCACCTTTAACTGCACATAAAAGTGTCTCAGCATGAAAGGGTCTTAAAACAGAATAGTAAACCCTGGATGTCAATTTCTGAGTGTAGAAGGCCTCTATCATTAATATCTCATGGGTAATGTCCAGCCAATGTGATTCCAGTGTGGGAATATGACCGGAACCATGGCCATGTGGCATCCTATAGCTAACCTTGGTGTGTGAAATACACAGGTAAATGCCCCAAGATCACAGGTTCAGTAAGGGGTACTGAAGAATCGGCAAAGACATAATGTAAATAATAGCTGAAAAGATGCTACTTTCAACTGAATTTGCCATGATTCTGCCTGCCATGGAGGTAGCAAAAAGGTAGCTTAGAGTCACCTTCCCCAGATTTCCCTCCATATCTGCTTAAAGTGGAGCATGAACATAACTGAAAACTGGGCTCATATTCTTCATATACTCAAAATCTATCAGAATCCGGCTCCTTATCAGCATTGCTTTTTCTGAGCATACATCATTTATATAATTTTTTTGTCAAATCTGGAGTCCCAGAAGGATTAGTGTTCACTTTTTAAAAACTTACATGAATGCACATTTGCATTTCCCATTTCACTCTTCCTAAGTACAACATAATTCAGATTCATTTGATTGATATAAATTACATTTTAGAACTAGCTAGTTAATTATGCTAGAGACAGATATCTGAAAAAAGAAAAAAGACGGCAAAAAAGGAAACTTAGATTTGATTTACTGGCTTGTAGTCTCTATATTATAAAGGCATTGTAATTTTCCAACAATTTTAATAACCATTACCCCTACTGAAGTAGCTGAGCATGCCAAATAAAACAAGGTGAAATAATATTTTCAGGCTTGGTGAAATGAAAAATTAGAGTAAGGTAAATACTACATAGAACTGAGTCAAAAAAGTTTTTCATATTGATTAGCAGCAATGCTAAACAAAAATGAAAAATACATCGATTGCTCCATAGACCTGACATACTCTAATTTGTGTTGAATTTTTTAACCTATTTGTCTAGCTTCTGTTTTCTTTTGATTTCAGTCACTGTTTGCTTGAGACAGAATTTTCTGAAATAAGATCTAGAAATTTCACAAGGCTGCCAGGCAGTGCTTCCCCTTTATTTTCCTCTGAGATGAAAAAAAATTCAGATCATCCCAGCAAGGCTCACTTCAGCCTTAGCAAATACCTTTCTCCCCTCTTTCAGTGGGTTTGACATCACCTGCTGAAGGAGCTCATATATTGTGCCTCTCATGCATATAGCTAGAAGTAATCTTTTCAATCTTAAATCCTAGCAGTGGCACTAACTGAATTCATGATCTCAGGGCATTTATTTAGCTGTGTTTCAAAAGGTTGAGTGGTAGTTATCATCACTGAGGCCCTGCTGTGGTTTAAAATGAGATTTCCATGTTCCCAAAAGTTTAACTGCTTACTCCAGTTGATTTCAAGGAGGTCTAGGATGTCATTCTTTCAGACAGTTTTGAAAATCCTGTCCTACTTAATTAATATCTGTTCAGTGGTTTGAAGATGTAAAAAAAGAAAAAAAAAAAGCATAAATGTGAAGCATTCTTAGTGTTCATGAAATATCCATGCAGCAGGTTGAAAGACAGTTGTGCAAACCATATCACAAAGACTTAGGAAGAAGTGATCAGATGCTTGAACGTGAGGCATTTTTTTCACAAATAACATGCTGAAATGAAAGTAGGAATCACCATAAACACAGATGGTAACAAATAGTTCAAGACTCTACAGTTGTACTAGCACTCAAAAGCAGCGAGAGTTTAGCTGATATGAGAAAAATGGTCATTTGAACTCAATGAAATTCATCTTCAGCATTACATAAAAAAAAAATTGGAAAAGGTTGAGTTGCTAAATTCTGCTGTGGTGGCTGACTAATGATCCTGTTTTACTCAAAGTGCTGAATCATCCTCATTTCACCAGTCTGCCCTCAGAAGGTATTGAGTTCTCAGGATTGCTAAGGAATCAGGCCATCTTTTAGAAGACTATGGTCTGAAATTTCAAGACAGCTCAAGATGAAGCTGTGAAGCCAGGAATCTGTATCAAGGAAGATATTTCTTTAAAATAAAAATGACCTCATCATTACATTTCAGCAAGTAACTGATTTTATCCTGGATGGTGAACCAAAATCTTAACATACATATGCAGTGCTTTGGGTTTAACAAAATGTCCTTTGAGATATTTTACCCACAAAAAAGTAAACGTTACCATATTTAGTCTTGAAATGTTTCAAAATAAGCCATTTCATTATTTGTTATTTTCTCAGCATTTGTTTTTTATTTATTTCAGTTCAAAATAGCTGCAGGGTCTTTTTAAATTGTAATTTAATTTAATTCTATTTCATTTTATTTTGTTGTTTGTTTGTTTTAACAACATAATGGATTTAACCATTCCTTCTTTCCCCTGCTTGCTCAGCCACCTTTTGAATATCTGAATCCAGATCAGCAGTCCATACTTGCTCCTAATTTTGAAATTTATAACTCTCACTGAGAAACTTAAGAAAGAAAAATAGCAGCTACAGGACTCTTTTGCAAATTATAGAGTAATATTCAGTAGGGATTGTTCCAGAAGCTGTTAGATGTCAGTATTGTTCCATGGAAATCCAGCTGGAAGTGGGTTTCTCTGGCTGTAAGCAAGAGAACTCTTCAACTGTGAAGTTTGGAAGAGCTAGCTGTTGTTGTTCAGCACCTTATCTAAGAGACTTTAAATTATGTGCTCAGTGGAGAAATAATCATTAGAAAAGACTCAAGATGCACAATACAGATTTAATTTCACTGGAACCTTTTCTAATGAAATTCTGTAAGATGCAGCATACTTGAATTACTTCTTGGGGTGGGTCAAAAGAAAGGTATAAGGAAAAGAGTAATGCTGTCTAAAAATATTCATTAATAGTCCTTTAAAAAATTTGGAACAGTTATGATATGTAGGTTGAGCAACTTGATTTTTTTTCCAGTAGCATAATGTATTTAACCTTTATATTTCTTTTATGTATTTGATTTTCTACTATCTGTATATAATGAAATGTCTTGTTCTTCTAAGCTTCAAACATTGCTGCATAATACCCTGGGGAGTTCTCCAAGGTTATTAAATCCTGTGCTTTGTCACAAGTTAGTAGATGCTACACTAACTCTCTCCTTTATTTGGAAAGCTACTGTAATATTCAGCAATGAATAATGTGATTAGTACCTTAGGGAATTAAAAAAAAAAAATTACCAAAGTACATTTTGCAATATTTAAGAGAGTAAGCCAATCCTCAAAACAAAAGTTGTATGTTCTTGAACACTGTCTAATAACATTAACCTGAAATCCCTTGATTTAATTGCCCTGTTAAGCAGTTTATTGCATTACTTACGGGATAATAGAATGAGTTCAATGTGGGTTCATTGCATTATCTTATAAACAATGTAGCACATCATTAAACAGGATGATAGAAATCAACGTATTTTATAAGAAACCATTACGAATGCTCATGTAAAGCTGCTAATGTGAACAGCAGAAAGACCTCACTGTGACAAGGGAAAAAAGGCCTTTGCAAGGATAAAGAGACAAAGCAATATCAAGCTATAATTCTTCAGAATCAGATTAGAAGCATAATTCTCCAAAACTGTTAGTTTCCCTCTTGTCCTTAAGTCTTCACCCAATAGCATGCTGACATTTCTTGCTTGGCTTACAGAAAATAATTCTAACCACGTGTGTTGGCACTTCTGTTTTTAGTGCATGTAGCACAGGTGTGTGACAGTCTTCCCAGCAAAACTATGATTAACTATTTAGACTTGCTTGTCTAGAAATGGGAACAGGCCAAAATAGGGCAATATCATTCCAGAGAAAATATACAACATGAGAGTGGTTCAGTGATCCTAGCTGATTTGTGAAGTATTTTCTTGCTGAGCTCCAGACCTTGGAGGGAGGGGCAGCAAGTCCAGGAGATGACAGCTGTCCCTGCCACAGTGCCTGTCCTGCACGAGGAACATTCTGTGTTCCACCTTTGAATAACTGCAGCACTATGGCCAATCGCACTCACACTGTGTGCACTGGCATTTCCATGTATGCATGAGGTGGTTTTTAATGAATCAAAATAATTTTCAGAGTGGGGAACCAGTGGAGGCATGATTAGCTCCATATATCTAACTTTCTCCTGCCTTGCAACTCAACTGAGCAATGCAGTTTTCAGGATCAAACATTTTGTCTACCGAAATGCACCACCCACTGCCCCAGTCTGCTGACATCTACTGTTTGGTCTCCATAAATGTTCAGCGAGTGTCAATGCATGTCAATGGGTGCCATTTTTTTATGCATGAAGGAATTCAATCACGTCTTTGCTTTATACTTACTTCCATGTCAGATACCATTGTGTCAGACTGCCGCTCTGCTGCTGTCTGTCACACAGCAACAAAATGTAATGAAATATTTGTGGGAAGGTTCTTCCTCAACTGACATAACACCAACATCTGCTTCTGATAGCTTGGGTCAATATAATAAAATACGAGGCATTACTTTTAGAGCAGCTTTTATAGATATCAGTGTCCGGTACACTCTTTTAAACATTTTTCTGTTAGCTTTTGTCATTGTTACTGCTTCTTTAAACATCTTCAATTTTAACATTGTCTAAGTAGTTCTATATTCCTACCTAAAAGAATATAAAAACTTCAGGACAGGTGTTCCCATCCCCAATGGCTTCAATTTTCAATTTTAGTGAAATCACTTTGATTCACACTGGCTAAAACTAAAGGAAATACAAACTCTGCTAGAAAGCAGGAACATATTTATCTCTTGACCATGACATTCATAGATAAAAAAGATTATTATATTTCCTAGGCAGGGTTTGGTTGGCAACATTTGCTGGCTTCCAGTTTAGCACAGAAAAGCCATTGCAATTGCTCCGAGGAGGCACTCAGGGAAAGCTTTTGACTAATGTGTCTTGAGTGAAGATAATAGGGTGGAACCTCTTCTACTTGTCATTTTACCAGCAATTTTTGAGGCTAGTATGTGTTGTTTACATGCCAAGAAACTGTGGACCTTGCTGGGAGGAATTGGAACCCGAATGTCTACGTGGTTTACAGTCAATTCACACCGAAGATAAAGAGTAGGTTATACAAGGGCTAAATCTTTATGTCAAACAGTTCAGGTTGAAAATATGACTAATACTGACAAATATGACAAACACTGACAAGCGGTAGGGAAAACAATCTTAGGGGTTTGTCAGGGAAGCAGAAAAGTTTTGTGGGGCTGAAAATCCTCCATCCATGTCCTGCAGCATGTGCAACTCCCTGGCCTTGGGTCTGCTCTTTAGCAGAATGGCAATGAATAAGCAGCAGCAATGGTACAGAAAGGAAGTTGGGAGAGCACTGTGCCATGGAACTGGCACTGGTAAATAATCTGAACGTACAACCTAAAACTAATTCTAGTCATGGCAGTGAGTTCTTCAGAGTAAACTAAGGCATTCAATAGAAATAGCTTTATGGACATAGACTTGAGATGAGAAGATTCTGTAATTGAACATCATTACATTTGTGCAGTTCTATAGCTCCTCACAAACATCGTGCTCAGTCCTGTACTATGTACGAAGGTGTGTTTCAAAATGTCAGATTAACTCCTCCTCAGTTTAGGAACAGGATTTTGTTCCATACTACCAACTACTCTTCGGTTAGAAGAGTTTCACTAGTCTTTGTAGACAGCCATACCAGATGCCCTAAGTCTTATTCTCACCTACTCTTTCCAGCCTAGCTCTTGACGTGCCAATCTAAGAAAAATCAATCTTAGTGCCCAGAGAATACAAAAAGTGATATGGAAGGTCATTATAATCTTCCCACTGCTCTGCTACCCTCCAGTCTTGAAAGGATATTTGCTAAAAATGACGGATCCTTGGTGCAGAACATTTCTCTGCTCTCCCATCAATACCTCTGGATATTGAGGGGCATGGGAGAGGTGATGTGACAGGCTGTTTTTCTGTTTTGTGTTTCTGTTCATAACGATAATTTAAAATAAAAAAATGCAAAAATAGACATAACTTCTGAAAAAAACAAAGATTGTATTTCCTATTATCTGCTGGAATATCAAGTTTAACAGCTACCTGAAAATTACTTTTGTGACATCTCTGAATGATCGCCCTTCTGCTTCTCGGCATGGGGAAGTATGTGCGGTTTCTGTGCAGCTTTGCTTTGCTGGAACTCATGTTAGACCTCATTGTCAACTTGAATTTATTCCTGAATGTCTAGCTTGTACCTAGTACTGAACAGAACTTTAGCTTAAGATGGCTGAGACACCTTGAAGCCCTCAGCCTAAATCTAAGTTGAGCAGAGACAAAACAGAAAGTTTCTCTCAGAGGGATTAATTTCACCTATCCTTAGGTATCTCACAGCTAGTTCTTTAGTCTGAACGTGTCTTTTCCTCAATTGCCAGAAAAAGGTAGGCCTCTCCAAATAGTGATTCATCCATCCTGCACCAAGTGTTGAATATATGAGAAAAGTTTCCACCCAGAAGTGCCTAATTTTCTTCAGTTTCTGCAGAGGAATCCTAGTTAAGCAGTGTTGTGGTTTGACCCAGCAGACAGCTAAGTCCCACACAGTTGTTCGCTCACCCTCCCCCTGGGATGGGGGAGAGAATTAAGGAAAAAATGCAGTAGAACTCGTGGGTTGGAATAAAAGCTATTTACTAAGACAGCAAAGAAAATAAAAGAAATAACAGTACATATATATATAAAATAAAAAAATAGATGATACACAAAGCAAGGGACCACCGATCAAAATCCAGCCAGCCAGCAGCCCCTCCCTCGGGTAACTGACCTTCCCTAAAAATCACGTGATGTCATATGGTATGAAATAGCTATTTGGTCAGTTTGGATCAGCTGCCCTGGCCCTGTCCCCTCCCAGTTCCTGGCTTCTTATGCTCCCTAACTGCTCCACTGCAGAACTGAATATGTCCTTGGCTCTGTTCAACACTGCCAGGTGATATCAGTTTTGTTTTTCTTCTGGGACCAAAACATAGAAGACACTGTGAGAAAAGTAACTTCTGTTAGAATCTAAGACAAGCCTCATTGACTAAGTTTAGGGCAGCTGAAGGTAGGGGAGAGGATGACTCCATTTATTCCTGCTGCATTGAAGGCATTCAGACTGCAGCTATTCACAGATTTCTGGGGTTTCAAAAGAGGCTTTGGGTATGCCCAACTATATGAACATGACAAAAAAATTCAAATGTTGCTGCTGTTCCTATAACTTAGCCACAGACCAGATCAACTTAGCAATTACCAACTACTTTGCTTGTTGATTAACTAGGCTGGTATGTGTTATATTAGGGTAATATCCATTTTATTTTGAATATTTGTGTGCATGATTTTC
This sequence comes from Penelope pileata, assembly GCA_013396635.1. NCBI lineage: Eukaryota > Metazoa > Chordata > Aves > Galliformes > Cracidae > Penelope > Penelope pileata. The sequence continues at coordinate 52,658 of WBMW01005643.1, read as the reverse complement.
ATTCACAACAGATTGCTATCAGACTCAATATCTATGTTTAGATAATATTTAATATTTGTTATATATATGCATATAGCAAACATAATGAATACATAATATAACATACATAAATGTCTAAGCAAAACTCAGGATACTCAATAAATGATTGCAATAAAATTTCATCAATACCAATTTCACTGATACACAGTTAAATAGCTAGAAAAAGCCCTCATGTTTCATTGTTGTTAAGGGACGCATTACAAAGCTTTCTGTCAGTCTCCCATACTTCACAGCTTACCCAGAATATGTTCTACTTTGGATGAAGGTGCAAGATCTTCAGAAGAGGCACTTTGCTGTCCTCTCCTGCAACACAAAGTATTCAGTTCAGGCTCTTCCAGTGAAAAAAACATGTGGTGGTGTTACATGGGAAAAAGGCAGAATGGTTTCATGCTGCTGTTGGCTTTATGACTATTATCACATCAGGGCCAAATAATGCAGATAGCAGATCTAGAATCACATTTTTATAACCCTTTTGGACTTTGGAACTCTTACAGAAGTCTACCAGAGCATCTCAGACAGCCCTCTCTTGTGTGCCAGGCAGTTTTGGACTGCTGGACTTGGAAGGATTGTGTTAATGGTATAACACAGAACTAATGTGTGAAGGATGTAACTGGGAGCAGCAACCCAAAGGGCTGAGCATTTTCAGTAGGACTTTCTGATGTAAGAAATAGATTTAATAACTAACTCATGGTCAGTGTCCTGTAAATATTTTTAAACCTTTTGGCTAAATTCCATCAAATTTCACAGAGGTACAGAAGGGTCAAAGTTATGAGGCTTCCATAAGGTTTATGACTATAGAAAACTGTGTAGAAGAGAGAAGCTGTGTTTAAAGTTTAGGTACCACCCAATCTGCTTGTAAGCAGCAGGCTGGCCAGTCATCTCATATACCGTGCATGTCTGCCAGTCAGCACAGGTACTGCCCTGATCAGAAAGGCTGAGATGAGACTCACTCAGTTGGCAGTCTGAAAGTGTGTATGGACATTAGAAAATTTGGGATTACTGTGCTGAAGGACTGTTGAAGACAAGAAAGGGAGCTGCAGCTGCTGCAAGGGTAGAAGAGGCACATGAAATACTGAGCAGACCCCAATCACTTCTGATTCTCATGAAGCACCTTTAGGGAAGACTTTAATGAGTAAAGGATTCATTATGCAGAATCAAGAACCTGCCAGCAACATTTTTCTGCTGACTGGGTATAGTATGAGCAAGAAAATGTTGTCACATTGTAGATATTTTCTGGAATACATCCTTTCTCATGGTGAGAACTGCAAAGCCCTGTTCACCAAAGGCATGGTAGGCATGGTTTGTTGGCTATAAACGTTTATGAGCATGTTGTGTGAAGCATCTGATTGGTTTCACTTACACTAGTTGTAGGACCATCAGATAACAGCTTTTACTACTTCAGTAACATAACCTTAAACAAGTGTCCTGATCTCTGTGACTAATCTGCCCTGCCGTGTGTCTCCCTCTGAGATTTATGCTCTGAACAGATTTATAGTTTTAGTTAGCCTCAGTTTCAACAGTCATCTATTCTACTCCTGGGATCTCCTCTCTTCCCTTGCAGTAGATATTGGAAGCAGTCCCTGATGTGATCCTGTTAGTGTTCGAACAGAGCCATGCCTCTGTTTGGAAATTGATAGCAAAAGAGATAAATTGTGCTACTGCTATTCACATTTCTTCTTTCCTCTAAATGTAGAGAATACCTGAGGTCAGTTGATGTACACTTTCAGGCTATTCTATGTTCTGAAGTGTCAAACATCAGGAAAAGAGATACTATGCATACGCAAGTACATATAGATGACCTATACATGGATGATAAGTGCATCACTTCTCAGTTTATCAGATTCTTTGAGCCTATGATACACTGAGGATTTGTGTGTAGCAAGCAGTTTGATATAGGACATACCATGCTTTCTCAGATTTACCCATACTGAAAATCCTGACATCAGGTTACCAAAATGTCACGTTGCCATTTGTAGTACAAGTTTAGAATAGATGTTATCTTGGTCATTAAAGATCTTATATATTACTTCAAGAGAATAGACATCGCTGTGGTAACTGAACAGGCACATGTATCTTGCCTACTCCATTCCTATGGGCATTCAGTTTGAAAGCAATCCTTTTGTGGAAAGGCCTCGTGAGCCAGGAGGCTTTCCCTCCTTGTCTTTCAACCTCCACCCCTCTAATAAGCAGTGTTCAGAAGAATGCAGTCCAACAAGGGGCCCATGACATATCTGCTTTCAAACAGGTTTGCTGCTTTAACTTGAGTTGCAAACCCTCAGAGAGTTCTCCTGTGAAAGCAATATCAAATTGAAGGGAAAGCTTGGTCTCAAAGAAGCTAATAGCAAAGTGCCCTTTACTACAGTGGGGCAAAGATTTTACCATTTGTAGTTATAGCTGAAACCTCTGTAGTGACTCTTTTACAGCTCAAAAAGACTATTACTGTACTACATTTTTCTACTTATTTAGAATGAGCTTGTATTTGCTTGAAAAAAAGTAGCATTAATCCTAGCTTGTTTCTTTAAAGTCAGTGCTTTTACTTCACATTTGTCAATGCGGAATACTCTGGAAGGGTATGACATGCTCGCAGAGAGAGCAGATCTAGCAACAACAGGTTAAAATATAACAGAAGCATGGAGCCTGAGCAACCTACATTGGCTTTGAAATTACGATTCTTTCTGCTGTTGCTTAGAAGGAAATAATAGGGCAAATGCAATATTTTTCTTTCTTATTTACTTATTTTTATTTTCAGAACACAATTTAATTGCTTGAATCAGGCTTCTATTGTCTGGCTTTAGCCTCCATATTGGGCAGAACATGCTAAATAAAGACCTCAAAGCTTCTCAGCATTAAAAGGCTAACACAATAGTAGGCTGTTAGAGCATCCAAAAATTAAACAAATACAAATAGACAAAATTAGCATCAGATTGTACTGTTCCATTTTCATGAAAATCTGCTGAGGAATTCAGAGCATAATTTCGTGAGATCAGACTGTGAGAGCTGCCGCACTGGGCCCAACAATTTTTCCAGCTATATCTTGTCTCAAACAGTCGTCAGCAATAGGCATGTAGGAGAATAATATGAGTATATTGACTCTTTAAACTGAAATGTTTGAAGTTGCCTTATCTGTTTGTCATATAGTGAATCTATGATCTTGCTCCTGAGCTGCGATTGCGTACAGCTTGGAATGGTAATATAAAGCAATGCTTATTTCAGCTTACCGTGGTACACCTGCACTTCTCACAAAGGGCTCAGGGCAAACACCTTTCAAGTATATGCAGGAATGGGGACAGCTTCAATTGTGGGAGGTGGTAAACATCTCAGTCCTGCAAACCTGGCTTTTCAATACACTAAAAACTGGGCAAACGTATCGTGATCGTTCACTGACAGATGCCCCGCCAGCTACTGGGTGCCACAGTCACCCTGAGTAGGGACTATAGATGGGAGTTGCAATCTGTCAGTTCAAGCTTTTATCAGCACAAAAGCCCTGATTACACATTAGGTAATAATTCAAAGGGAATATTGGTGCAAGGTCCACCTGAATGCATTGAGGACTGAATGCCACAGTTTATCTTTTGAACAGACAGAGCTGTGTTAGCCCCAGGGAGGCCAAGGCAAAGGGAAAAACTAATTGGAGTAAGATAGTGCCAGGAGTTTTCTCGTTGTTCTTTGTGAGCAGGAATGGAATTATGCAACGTGTCCATGCACTAAAATCCAATGAATATTTTTCTGAAGAGCATTTTTCATCCAAACTCCACCTTTCCACATTTTACAGGAGATAAACTTGCTACATTTCTATAGTATGTGCCAGCTAGCACAATTAGGGCCCTTTACAAGCCTTAATGAATTAAGCTTTTTGCATTTCAGCATGAACAGGAAGATGACAGAGGAAAATTAGCATAGTTGCATAAACGAAACACAGCCATGAATGCTGCACTGGGCATTTTAACAGGCTGCAGATGTGAAAAATGACATTTTTTTAGCATTTCAAGCTGATAGTCTGAATTCTGTGGAAAAGAAAAAAAAGTTGAGTTTATCTCAATGGCACCAAATAAAGAAATTTCTCACGTGTATGTTAGATGATATGTTGGAAAAACTGTGCTTAAAGCACAAACAGCAAATTGGAATAGTATTTGATATTTGGAAAAAAATATCATATTATAACTGGAAGAGTGAAAATCAGCCTTCCACAGAAGAACATTCAGTTGCTTTATCCAATTCAGTGGCTTATGAAAAACTGATACATAAGCTCCATAATAGACTTAATATTTTTGAGGTTTCCTGATCTCACATGGTTTGTACAGAAAGACATCAGAGTAGGAGCTTATAGTGCCGAGCACTGCTCCCATTCACAAAGCCCAAATGAAAAGGGATTTACATGGGGAAAGAAGGCAGGTTAGGAGCGAGGATGAATCTTCCTTTCAGCCAGCAAGCAGGGAGTGAGGTAATTTGAAGTGTCTTACTGTGACCTATGAGTGGTTTCACAACAGCCCTGCTAATACAAGCACATATCCTGTGAGTGTCTGGGCACACAGCTCATTCTAGCATCATGAGCTACAGATTCGTGTGCTACAAATTCACCTCCTATCCCCACATTCCCTAACCCAATGCAACATTGCATTTCACTTGTGTTTCCTTCCCACTGGCCATGCAGACAGCTGAAGGAGCTGGGTAACAAGGTTTGGGAAGGCCAGTTGTGAAACGAAGGAGAGAGAGCAGGCGTTGCTACATGCTATTTGTTTCCCCTAAGTGTTGATTTATTTTTTTATTTTTTTTATTTTTTGCTTTCATGTTGTGACTGTAGCATGTGGAGAATGAGATAACCGAACACCATGAACTCTCGCAAGTTTTTGTATAATGGCTATGTATATATGCACAAATACGTATGAAGATATGCACAGATGTGCATGTACATCTAAATACATGTAGTCATTCATGTACAAAAACACATAAAAGGATGATAGGAAAGAGCTGTCCTATCCCACTGCATCTGACACTCCAGTCACAGAGAATCACTGACGTATAAACACACATGGTCTCTCCTCACTGTCCAGGTCCTTGCTAAGTCACTGTCACCCAGTGACTAGATAGTCCATGTGCATAAAACAAAGACTTAGCACAGACAAGCCTCAAATCCACCATTTGAGTAACTGTTGGTCTTCTCTTGCCTTGTAGCAATGTAGATGATCCAGGACCTCTGGAAGGAGACAATTTCAAAGATCTATGTCAGAAAAGGACTGTTCTCCTCCTTATTCACTCTCAAGTTCATCCTATGGTCATTGGAAAGGCTTTTTAGGTTTATCCGCAATAACACACGTGCAGATACAAAAGCCTGCATTAGCAGTTTTCCTGTTAGTTTTCAACAGTCCAATTTTTAAATGATCCCTACTTCCTCAGGAAGTACACTTGAAGCAAACATACTTAAAAAATTATTTCAAATTAGAACCAAAACAGGTTCCTGTGGGAAATCAATGGTGCAAGTAGAGGCCTCGCCTTCACACTGCTGCGCGTGCTGGAGAGTTAGGGGCTGGACCCCATTAGATGATCAGCTGGGAGCTGACACAATCTAATATTTCCCATCTGGCTCACTGCGATCCTCAGGTGTCTGCTCCCTGGAGCTTCAGATAGAAAGGACAATTGTGTGCAGATTCAGACAGGACATAATAGAAAATTGCCTCCAAATTCAAAAAAAAAAAAAAAAAAAAAGAGGAAATCTTTTGAATGTTTTGTTCCAGGGTAGATTTGTTATTGTGCTTAAGGAGCACATGTTCTTTCTAGGAAACTCCACATGTGACCGAAGTAATAAATATTTTTTCTGGAAAGAAAATTCAATTTTCTAGTTATCTTTAGTTCTTTGTCATTTCTTAAAATTTCTATGTGACATCAAGAACAAAAGCGTCGTAAGAGACTGGAAAGTCGAAAAACTCCTGGGTTCTTGTGACAGGGAAAAAATCTGTCTGGGAGTAAATGAGAGTCCTTCGGACTTTGAGTGATCTCTGTGGTGTGAATCTCTGAAAGTTTTGTTAGACATAAGGAATTTCTTCAAAAATATTTTTCAACCTGTGCTTATTGCTATTCTGCCTACTATAATGTGGAGATGACACAGCACTTTAAATCAGTGAGAGCAGCACTTCAGGTATTAGGATTATTTTAGATCTTGATCTATAACATAAAAAACTGACACCTTCTTTTGGTGAAAATGTCTCCCTGTCCCTGGGGACATTCAAGGTCAGGCTGGAAGGGGCTCTGAGCACCCGGATCTAGCTGTAGGTGTCTTTGTTCATTGCAGGGGAGTTGGACTAAGCAACTTTTAAAGGTCCTTTCCAATTCAAATGATTCTATGATTCCATGTGTCCACAATAAATTGTCAATGATTCCTTTAGACATGTTTGCTAGCCGCCTGCTTCAGATCGCAGGTTCTGTCTTTGAGGTCAGTTGTGTCTTCTTGTACTATGCATTTCTGAATTTCTCCTTTGAAGATCCAGAACTCACAGAATTTCATAAGATACGGTAGGAGCTGAAAGTTTGACTTGGAAGCAGAGGAAGGGAAAAATCTGGTTTGGCTTCTTGGAGTTCCAGGATATACAGAGAAGCGTGCAAAAAAGGTGAAATTGGTTATATTTTTCTCTACCCATGTGGAAATGCTCTGAATACACCCATATCACTTCTGGATGCCCTTCCAAAACCCATTCGTCAGTTTCTACAGCTCATTGATTGCAACATATTTATCATTTGCCTCTGATTTTTTTAGTTATTTACAAATTTAGAATAGGGTTCTCTCCTCTCCAAACAGCTGCAAGGTTTTAAAGGAAAATGTGTAATTGAGGAAGTAGCTGACACAACTGAGGCTTGAAATTACTTAATGTTCACTAATGTAGGCTGGAATGTTCTTTGTCTGAATGGGAGCCTGAACTAGCTGTACCATGATCAGTGACTGCATGATGCATAATGAACAACTTTTACACTCCTCCCAAACTCATTTGCTTTGAATCAGTTTGGGCCGTGTCAAAAATGCAGAAAGTTCCTGTGAGTCAGAAGGCCAGGCTGACAGTGGATCCATGAAGAATGCTGATTAGAACAGAAAATGGCTCAGAACAGACTAGCTTTCTAACGATCTCATGTTCAGGGCAAGTAGAGCAGAATCGTGGCTGCCACAAACCATTAAAAATGTTCCTAAAGATAGATAGGCTGGGGTGAGTGGATGCATGTGATGCAGTCCCCATAGTGACTACCTTCTTTAATTTAATTCATTAGATGAATGTTTACAGTGGTAATTTAAAAGTGTTACAGCTTTCCTGGGATGCTTACTATCCAAGCATTACTTTTTAATCAATAACAGAAATAGGCAGATATATCAGTATGGTGTGATTTTAAAAAAGTGAAACATTCCTTATATGAAGCAACCACAAAAAAAAGAAAGAAAATAATGTTTAAATGGCTTAGAGGAGGTGTTTGAATTGACTTTTTGTGATACGAGAGAAAGTGGACAGTATTAATCCCACGGTTAGTCCTTTATCTTTAGAAATCAATGCAGATTACATCTTTCCTTGGGCTACAAAGGCTGCAGCTACTGCTCTGCATTTGATTTGCCCAGCAGTAATACTACCCTCAGCAGAGGGTGTGTGATGTCTACTTAGCTGGCATCAACAAAAACAGTAGGATGATCATTTGATGTTCACAGAATTTTCTGAAAGCCATTCCCTACAAATCATTAATGGACGTTTCCTTTTCAGGTGCACACATCTGTGGTACTGATTTTCTTCAAAAGAAGCTGTCTAAACGCACCTAATTGCAAAATGCCACTTTCTTTCCACTTTTTCTCCTTTTTTTTTCCCCATCTAGTATTGTAAGAACAATATAAGAAAGGGAGGCTAAGAGATGACTCGATCATGTTGATGAATATCTACACAATGAGACAACCTCTAACAGTGCAAGGTTCTTTAATCTGCCAGACAAAGGAATGATATGATTCACTAGCTCAAAGTTGAAGCTCAACAAAATTAAACTGGAAATATACTGTACAAGTTTAGCACTGAAGGTTAGTACAACTTGCCTAAGATGAATTTTCCATCAGCTGAAACCTCTGACCCAAGAAAAGCCTTTGAGTCTTTCTAAGACATATGCTTCAAATCAACCAGAAATTGCCTGGACTATTACAGGAATTAGTGAATATAGTACCATGGCCTGTATTAGGCAGAAGATCCATTTGGCTACTTAGATTGACCTCAAGCTCTTAATCATCAGGAGCTGCATTTATTGACTGTTTCCTTTGTTGTGGCTATACAATATTAATCACAGAATCGCAGAATGGTTCAGCTTTGAAGAGATCCCAGTAAGTCACCTGGTCCAACCTTCCTGCTCAAGCAGTGGCATCTAGAGCCAGATGCTAATTTATTAATTAACAAGGTCTAAATATTAAACTTTAAACATCCTTTTCCTCAAACATCTGCTGGAGTACTAGCACTGCAATCACACAGGTGAAACAAGCAGCCTGCCTAGGGTAGAGACGATGCTTTGCCTGGATCAGTAACTCAGTTCTCATGGGTTCTGATCTGCTAAGAGCAAAGATCATCCCTGTTATTTTCTCTCCTTTTTACAACTTTATTTTTGCATTGTCTTATGCATCAACAATTGTGAATGAATATGCAAGAAAGGAAGAAAAGTCCTTGCAATACTACAATACATCTCTTTATTCAGCATAAGAAGATATCTTCTCTCTGTGGCAAGAAACTTAGTACACTTGCAATTATATTCTTGGGGAGAGAGAGTGCTACACAGTATCTTAATTCAATTTATCTTCAGAATATTTGATTCTATTCTTCTGAAATCATATGTTGTGTTGGATGGAACCAAGAATGACTCTCAGAGGAGGATTTACTTGATAGGATGCAGATGTCTCCGAGTTAGCTCCAGCAGCCTTTCTTTATAAGTCAGTAGGATGAAATGGCTAAGTAAAGGGCATGATTCATCTCCTCCTAACATCTCCATACCAAATAGTTCAGATAGCCTGTAAACTGAAACTGTTTATGTTATTATATGGTAATAGAAGCCAGACACAAGCAGATTTAAATATCTAAATTCAGCCACTCTTACTGTCTAAAATGCATGGACATAAAAATTCAGATTCACTTTGGTTTTCACAAAAAGGATAAGGTCTTTCCTCATTTCATTTCATTTCATCCTTATTTTCTATTCCAGAGATTTGGTCTAAGTGTCAGAGGAGGACATCGGAAATTTTCCTAAACTTACTTAAACTTTCTTGTATGACCAGCTACACAATACAAGAATACTATTGAAGAAAATGTTCTTCAAACAATACTCAAGAAACTAATAGAGTTTTAATAGAAGAGCTATATTTGTGTTCTGGGCTAATGCAAAGACAATCAAAAACAAATGTAAGCATCAAAGTATGAACGATACTCTTTAATTATCATCTCCTGTAACAATGGAAGAAAAGAAGAATGGCAAGGTTTAAAGGAAATAGAGCTAAACTGAGATTCTTGAAGTTCTCTAAAAGAAGTTTTCTACGTACTTTTCATCACTCAGTTCCTTAATTTTATTTTCTCTGACCATTTTAGAAAAAAATAAATCAATAACTATGCATGCTTAGAAAGATTAAGGAAATTCTTGAGTCTTTCTGGCTTATTGGATCACTCTGCAGAAGAGGATAAAATGGTAACCTATTTGCAGTTATTATTTGTGGAAGTTTCTAAGTCAGGCAAATTAACTTCTCAGTAATGTACATATAGAGTTTTCACAGTTTCAGGGTGCTACTTATGGAAAGCAAGGCTGTAGAAAAAGCAGCTTGATATTCTATCATCTTTTTGTGAAAGAGGAGATGAATGTGCCACTAAAGATGGCTTTGCGATGAGAATTCACATCAGCACTCAGTTAAGTTCCATATGGAACTTTGGGTTTTTCATTTTTGTTTGTTTTTGAACAATTAGTTGTGTGACAATGTAATTTTGACATAGCATTTATAGTTACTACTAATGATCTACTGTGAGATTTCAATCCTGATGGATTATGAGCAATATTTAGAAATGTTGCCTGAAGCTCAGACTTGGGTACAAGCTGGTAGATGGTAGTAGTTTCAGCTCATCTGGGGTAGATGATTCCCCTTTGCTTCAGATGAACACGCATGTTGAGGAGGTTCAAGATGCATAACCAAATCAATAACATGCTTCCCCTTGTACAGAAGGGTACAAACCAAAGCCAGGTCTTCTTCTTCTAGCAGTGTTGGTAGCCTTCATGTGGGCTGAAGGAGAGGAATATTCGTTGGGCAGAATTGCTTAAGTGATCAAAGTTCCTGAGTAAAGATTCTCACTAAGGCTGTAACTACCACTAAACCCTGGAAAAGAACGACCCAACTTCATTGAAAAAAGTAGTTTTAGCAAGTTTTCTAACTGTAGTCTGTAAAAGCCCAAAATATTCTAACATTTTATCCAATATCCTAAATCTGGAAATCTTTAAGTGTTGGAAGTTATTTCCAAAATAGTAGAGGTATCATTCTAAACTATGAAAAAGTGAGATGGGATCATGTATATGTCAATTGAACTACGTAGCTCAACATCACTCAAAGAACATGGACCTTGAACTCTGACCTTTGTGCAGGGAGGTCAGAGATGGTAGAGGGGAATTTCTTTCTAGCTAAACTAAAGACAAAGGAGAAAACAATGTATCTGGGGTTCCTGTATACATATCTGTGGTGCATACTTGCTGTAATACAGTAAGTAGACATATTTCCATAGGGAAAAAAAAAAGGGAAAAAAAAAAAAAAAAAAAAAGAAACATTTCTTCACAGATATCATTTACTGAACTCCAAACTGCCTATGAATAATGCTGGAAGCACATCATTAACTCAAACCTCACCTTCCATCAAATAATCTTGCAAATAAGAGCATATTTATTGTCATTCTCAAATAGCTGGTCTTCACATCCCTATACCTTTCCTGAAGCCAAACCGTGAGAACAATGTTTTTCCACTGATGAAAGACTTTTGGCAAAATTTAGATTGTCCAGGGTACTCTACAGGTAGAGATCAACCTTATCATTATTATGCAAAAAGTACAATCATTAACATGTTCTAGACCCAGTTTAGCTGTAAAGCTGTGTGTGCTGAACACATCCAGCAGGCATACCACGATGCAGATTTCTTGAGAGAGAGGAGTGGAGATCTGGGGGAACTGTAGACACCTCGATTGTCAGTGTCCAGTGAAAAACAAATTTCTGTGCACCTGGCACAAAATGATGATACAATTGCACAGCTCTCCCACTGAGATGGAGGCTCTCTCCAGAGTTTTTTTTACAACAGATATTCAAAATTCTAAGGTTAGTGGAGTGAGAATTATCTCTTGCAAGTTCCTGCTGCAGTTAACAGAGAAGACAAATTAAAGCAGAAACATAATTGAGCTTCTCAGTCATGGCTTCCAGAGGATAGTATTTCCTTACATTGACTATGATGGCATACTAGGGAAGATATGAGGCCAGACAGCCTTTGTGGTTTCCCCTCTGCACTTAGAAAATGTAGGATGACTAAAGCCTCCGTTCTGCATCCTAAAAGTCTTTCATTACTGTGGTCTTTTTGGCCTTCTATGTAACACAGAGACAACGTATTTAACATTGGGCCCTGTTCAGACAGCCTACAACAGGCATCTGCCATATGCTTTCCCATTATAGCACACTTCTTTTGATTCTATCAGCAGAGTAGATTACTTTAATCATTCACTGCTTTACAGTTTAATAAAACAAATAATATTTGATTTGATATGAATATGGATCATTTATCTGCATTTATTCCAGGTGGGACTCATCTCAGTTTCAACAACAAAAATATTGACAACTTTGTCAAAGTGGTGCTCTGCAAGGTCAATGAATAAGACAAGGCATCTCCAAAGTGCATCAAAGATGAATTTACTAATAGATAAGATAGGTGATTTTAGTTCAAAAAATGAATTGCCCTCTGGAGGTTTTGACGATTAAATAAACATTTATTACATGCTTTTATAATATCTATCATGAGAGGCCCTAATTCCTCTTCTGGCGCTTAGATATGTTATGCAACAACAACTACTAAAAACCCAGCAATAATGCATTAGAGTGCAGTGGACATGTGATAATTAAAAACCATATTTGAATCTATCTATGCTACTTCTTGGTTCTCGCAATTCGATGTGCTGCAGCAATACTTTGACCTAATTCTTGGTGTCTAACACTTTAAAAACCTTATATACCACACTTTAATCTTAGAATGAGGAGTGAAACTCAAGTTATAAATAAGGCATTTGTAGAAATAACAAGATTTAAACACTGTGATTCTTTTACAAGCAGTTCTATCACAAGAAACAGGCTTGAATCCAGAAATCAAGCAAGCTTTTACTCTGGGGAAACTCCTTCAAGTCAATCACAACTGCATGAATAGGAATATGATCAGAATGAATGCATATTTCTTTCCATTTTTTCCTTTTTTCTCTACTCTTCTTATTTTTTCTTAAATAATGCATTTTAACAGTAGAGTGGGCATTTGTCTTCTAGCTAATTATTCAGAAACAAAGAGTGTGAGGAGAAGTGAATTCAGACTGTCCAAAAAAATATTGAGGACGTTTGTTGAAAATATTTACTTCTGCATGGATAGAAAAATAGAACAAAAAACAACGAAGCAATGAAACAGACAGATTGTCATTATGTTTTAATAATCAGCTTCATATATGAGTCATGTCAAGTTCAATACAGATATAAAGACCTCATTTGGTGAAGTTATGCTGCTTTACAGCAAAAACGGAGTGATAAAAAGGAAGAGTATAGTATTTCACCCACTGATATGTAGCCTGAAGCCCCTTGAGTCTGCATTGCAAAGTAGCTCAAAAACACGTTCGTAATCTTCTTTGTGAAACACCTGCTGCCAACAGAAGGCGTGGATCCTTGAAAATTCACATATAACCTGGAAGTATAGTTCCACAGATACACTTTAACTATCAAAATTTGTACAGTGCTAATTTGACCTCCCAGTTGGACTTGTCACTGGAACAAGAACAGAGAAAGGGAAAAATACATTCCTGATGTTCCTAATGATTTTACAATTTTAAGAGTCTTCACATTGAACACAGAACTCTTAATAAATATGAACAGGGGTTTGGGCATAATCACATTTCTTTATCATTTTCACACAGTTTCATAAGCATTTCTTGGAAGAAAAAAGTCTGGTAACATCTGGCATTGAAAGAGATGGAGTTTTTGCTTTTTTTTTTCAGTTGCTTTTTGTTTTGTGAAACACAGAATTAATTTAATAAAATATGTGTCAACTGTTGAGTTGCCTGCTGATATAAATATAAAAAAGTTACAACAGCAATTTGAATCATCTTTAAAAATTAAAATCTGATGCTGACTACAAAATCACTTTGACTGCTTCTTAGGTAAAATTCGCAGATGACAGCATATTAGTTTAGAAAAGGCAGGGGTCTTGGCCTTGTTAGGGTAACAGATCCAACAGATCTGTGAAAGAGCTAAAGGTATCTCCATCTAGAAGTGCAACTTGTTATACTCCTCTTCACCCATTCTATTATTCTAAGGAATACAACCAAGGAGTAACAAATTTAAGATGATGGTAGCACTGTTCTAAAAATATTCTGCTGCAATTAGCAAGTAATATGTGTTATTGCTATTAAAATTTGAAAGATAAGATTTTTGCATTGCATTATTGTAACTCCTTCTCTCTAAAGGTTTCTGTGAGAAGAAAAAACTTCTGGTGTTTTTAACTAAAATTACTTTTAACAGATAAGATACTGTGAATTAACTGTCTATGTCCTAAGAATGTCAAAAGCGTTTTCCCTTTTGGGTTACTGCAAATAAAATTGAGAAACACTCAATATTCATTCTCGAAGAAAGATTTTAGTGCCATGCAGATGGTGACAGTCTTCACATGAAACTTTCAAGTTTCATTGAAAATTTTTTTGAGAAAAGGTTGTGTTTTGGGTCACCCCATTTCATGATAAAACAGGAGTCAGTCCTGAGGCCAGTTCAGCGAAGCTCCCTTGTCAATGTACAGAAATCAGAAAGAGATAGTAATGAGGAAAGCAATATGAGATCTTCCATTGTTCTTATAAGTCAGTGCTACCACAATCTTATTTGAAATTATATAATTAATCAGACAATGAAAATAAAGATGAAAACTCAGAGAAAAGAGAGAAACTGACCCGAAAACTCTGGAGATATTGAAGGTGAATGAAAATAAAAAGGTTTACATTAGACAAGAAATGAGCAAAAAAAAAAATTTGATAAATAGACAATAAAATATTTAACCCAGTGGAGAAATCACTCACACTTCAGATTACTGGATGCTATGCAAGAATTCATAGATATCATATGAATCTGAAATTAAATAAAAACAGAACTAATCTTTCTGTATAAATATCTGAAGGACATGACAGCTGTAGGAATGAAAAGATCACCAGATAGGGCTCAGAGCTAATTTACATGTTTACAAACTGTAAAATCTGTAACTAACTGTTAGGAGTTGTTTCAGTAGTTTAAGTTACTTTGAACAGAATGTTTAGGGAACAAATTCTTCAAGATCAATTTCTATTGCTTGTTCAGAGAAGAGTTCAGAGTTGTACAGCTTAACCACTCGCCTTGGGAGAGTAGGGACAATGCCACACAGAGGCTATAATCCACATAGGTAACTAGTAAGAAATAGAAATACAGGGGAGTAAATAATAGCTCTGATGAAACAATGAAATGTGACATACTTTTATTCAATTTCTCTTTTTATTTTCTGGTTAAAATATTATAATTTTGAATCTTCCAAAAATATGAAAATTCTAGTGGGAAAGTGAGATCGTTCTTTTAGTTGCAGAAAACAAGCAAACAAGACTAACAAAACAAAACAAAACAAAATCCAAACAAGTGAGGTACAAAATTCACACTATTTAACCATCACATTCTACCATGTTGAACCCCGAAACTATTCTGCTTTGAGAGGATTGCATTGTAAAGGATTTGTCTCACCAGATATAGATGACAATATTTGATCTGTGGCTTCCTACATATCTATGTATTTACATTCTGTGTATTTTGGATTCCCTTCAGAACCCAAAGAGAGAAATTAACATATTCTGAGTGATTTTATCCTAAAATTAATGGCTAAAACTAACAGATGAGTTGGACTGCTCCCTGAAGGTACCCACCAATGTCTGGCTCAGAGTTAAGCATCGTCACTGCGGTGAGATGAATTGTGTTCATGGCTTCTAAAAATAACACCTTTGAAACAAAAACAAAAAAGGCAAGTTGGCAAGAAAGTTGTAGAAGCTCACAGAAGTGACTTTTTAGAAATAGTATTCTTCTTGCCTTATCTTTCCTTTAAGGAATACTTGTAGCAACAGAGAGAAAGTCAACTCAACTAGGTGAGACACCTAAGGTAATGATGTGGTAGCAGTTTGCAGGCAGCTGGAAGTCTGAGCTGCAGAAAATGTGGGATCTGGAAGAGTCCTAGGGAGGCATCATCATGGACTTGCTCTATTCCTGTATCCTTCTTTGAGCAATACACTTCCTCTGCTGCCTGCAGACAGAGAAATGGGACCCATTCTGGGTGCTTTTATGTCAGCACCCGAATTATACAACTTTTTTTTAAGAGAGGATATTTAATTTGCTTCAAAGGCTATTCCAATCTCTTTTTGACAGTTCAATGAGTGTTGTGTTAACCCCTCTATGTCGAACAAAGGCTTCCTGTGTTTTCCTTAACTTTAGTGGATGTTGGGGAAATGATGCCAAATAGCATGCAGGGTGCCCTGAAACAATAAGGTGACCTTTGTATTACAGTGGATCTCAAATCTCCCATTGCCACTTCAGTATCGCTGCTGATTTTGTTCTAGGCTAACCTAACTTCTTCCTATTCTTTCTGTTAGATTGCAAAAAAAGAGGTTATACATTCACTCTTTTTGTTCCTTAAGAACAGACTGTGGAAATAAGGAACAGCCTGAAGTTCTTTGACGAGACTTGATTCACCAGATACTAATTGTATTATGTCATAATATTTATTTGATAGAAGTCATTGTCCTTTTTAAGCACTGATTGTTATTTAAATAAAAGAAATGGATAGAAGGGTCAAAAGATAAATGTGGATATTGTCTTCCATGCATAAGCATAGTGACAATCATTTTCCTCAGAAACACTTCAACTCATGGCACTGCTAGCTTAGGCAACAACGAAAAAACTGACAGTAAAAAGTCCTGTGATCCCAGTGGCATGTATCGGTTTTGGCCTCTAATAAAAGTGATTTTTCCCTTTGAGAAAAGACAACTAGATGGATTATGCTGGGAATAGTTTGTGTCATCAAACCAGTTTGCCAAGCTAGTGATACACAATGGAGATGGCAAATTTCCACACTGCTGATGAGTATAGGGAGCTCTTTGTTCTCAACCAGTGGGAATTACTGGTTCAGGTCCAGTAAAAAATGGGCCAAAAACTAGGAAGTCAAGAAGAAATACAACGAACCAGTTCACAAAATAAAGCAAATAGCCTCAACTTTGTATGACAATTTGACCTACTGCTGAGCAGATTAAAGGCACCCTCCTTTTTATCTTGACCTTAACTACATCTCTGAATATGCAAACTCTAAATTTGCTAGTGCAAGTTTTATCAGTGTCAGTTCTTCCTAATTGCTTTAGTCTTACTGACATCTGTGAGGCTTGTTGATGTCCAAAAATCCAAGTAACGTACTTTTCAAGTTCAGACAATGGCAATGTGATTGCCATTTACATATATACAAATGAAAGTTTAAAAGTAAAAATCACTAACTTGCACAAACTGCTACTTTGTCTTTCTATTTCAGTAAAAGAAGGAAGCATGATGATAGAAATTCTTTGCACACAGGGTTGTTAGACTAAAGACTTTATTTGGCATTTGAACACAGCACTATGAAATGTCACAGATTAACAAAACCTGGATTATGTTTCTCACATAAAGCATCAGTTTAGAAATATGTGCCCAGGCACAGGGAAAACACAGTATTTGAGGCAATGTTTGTGAGTACATGAAGTTTCAAAGAAATCAGCAGAACTTTTTTGTAGATAATGGACTTTTTTGTCTATGGAAAACAGCCAGCAGGAAAAAAAGCCACAAAAAAATGATAAGTCTTTAAGAAATAAAAAGTGGACCAATTTTCTTGCTTTTCAGCAAGAGTTACACTCAGAGGTGCATATTTAATTTCTGAAACTGCCACAGGTCCAGAGCTGCTTTTGAAAGTTTATTCTAACCTAATTTTTGCCTTATTTTTAATTTTTCACATACTGACAGAAATCAGTAAGGCCTTAAATATGGTGAAGATAGCCAAGGTATTGAAAAATTTGCAAACACCAGGCTTTATAATGCCGTTTCATTCTGACAATTGCTGCTTATCTTGTTGGAAAGACATCAGCAAAGGGTAGTCAGTTCAAAGAGGGCCATCACTTCATTTACATTTATATAGTAACTCTAATTCCGTAGGATTTGGAAGCACTATACACAGACACAAAAACATATTGAAATGAAATTTTACTATGTAGTCTTTAATTTTCAGGATTACTACATTTAGAAAGAACACAAAAAAATATTTTCTAAATGCACAGGGAGGAATTCAGAAATAAATGGACACCCTTGAAAAATGGGAAGTAGATAAGTATCCAAAACAACCATCTCCGCTATAGTAAATTTGGTTTTACATAACAGCAAAATTAGTTTAAAAGAGTAAAACATCTGCATGACTTTCTTCAAAACCATGGTTATGAGACTGTCTTATTTTACTTTATTCAAACAGAGAGAGTTTGAAAAGAAGGGGAAAACTTCGTTTCATTCAGACCAGTTCAGCTTTTCACTCAGAACTGTCGCTGACTGAAGTGGGAGTTTGCATTAAAATGTGTTTAAGTATAGTTTTATTTTGATGATGTGATGATGAACTGTTTATCCTTTTTTTTTTCTGAAAGCAGAAGTGAAGCAAGGTACTGTAAAATTTATAACTCTTTGAACAGCAAGGACATTACATTACTATCTTATATATTTACCCTGCAACTGCAACTCATGACACCAGCTCTATTTAGACAAGTACCTTATGCACCTGAACAACTCTAGGTTCTGGAGTCTGAGGGAGACCACACATAAATACTTTATTTTCCAGATGGAAACAGCTTGTTTGCAAGATGCACAGCACGATGAAAAAACTCTCTGATGCGTGAGAAATGCTTAGGATTTACGTGACCTTCAAGGTGGCCAAAAAAGCTTCACTCAGGATCTACTCATCTTCTCACCAGCAGTTTGTTGCATGGCCTAGCTGCTTTGGAAACCTAGCCTAAACTTCAGAGATCCCTCTGGAAGAAAATGCAATGAAAATATACTACTACGAGATAGATGCAAACTCCTCACTCATCAGCACTGACCACTTAACCAGCCACCGGAGGGCATTCAATTTTTATATGTCCACCACATCCCCTATTACATTCCAAGGTTAAAATGATGGGACATTTTTTACTACCTTAGTTTATAGATAATATAAAACTTAGTATTGCAGTACACTAATTCATAAAAAGCCTCTACTTTCTTTAGCAAAAAGGGGAAAATAAATGCTGTGTGCAATGTCAGCTGAAAAAAAGTTTTGCTCATGCAGTTGCAGTTTTTGCTAACACAGATACAGTAAACATAATAAATCCTTACAAAAATTCAAATTCCTATGCTTTCTCAGCCATTGCAGTCCATTTGTCACTACCCTTTACATCTATAATTAATTTACCTCCAATCTCTTCTTTCCTTCTCAAATCAAAAGAGTTTCTGCCACAACGGATTTATAATTAGATATAAGCATAGCATAGTGTAATTACTTATGTGTTATATATACACTTATTAAAACATGTATATTAATATAGAATTGTATTTACAGTGGCCTAGGTTAGATGTGATTTATCATGGAGGCAAACTTTCTTTTCAAAGATCATTCACTTTCTGAAAGCACTGGGATGCCACGGGAGTGCCAGGCACAGACATCAAGGGATGAAGACAGATAAAGGATATGTACTCCCTGGGTCCACCTTCTTAGTCTGGAAAAAGAAAGCATAAGACAAGAATCAAGAGATGTCTCAAATTCTGTGGGAGCTCTTGGTTCTTGTGTATATTCAAAAGACATAAAAAGCTCTAGGCAGGAAAGAGATGAGCTGCACCAGACATTGTCTTGGCCAAAACACAACACAGTGAAAGCAAGAGCAGAAAAGCATCAGGGATGCTGTTGAATCCTGCTTCAAGGAGCAGGGGCAGAACATTCCTGCATCCAAGCAGGAGCAATGATAAGAGCAAAATCACTGATGCTTGGCCAGGAATATGATTTTTTGCTGGTGAAGACAAGGTGCATATCAGAGAAGACAGCTGCCTGTTCAGACCATCATGCCAATGCTGTCATGTCAGTACAGGCACGGCATGTCCACCTAAATAGCACTAGGAATAGGTAATTTCTAGTCTGAATTTGTTTAGTTCATACTTTCTAACTATTGGATCTTTTTATATCTCTTTCTGTGGTCATATCTTTTTTATATCTTTGTTGATTCTAATAGGTGGTAGTCTCTCACCACCTTCTCATTTTCAAGTTAAAGAGCTCAAGGTCCCTGAGTATAGGATTATTCTCCAGTACTGTAATTATTTCTGTCTTCCTTCTAAGGGTCTCCAACTTAACTTTGGCATGAATTCATTAACAGTATCGGTACGTTTCTTGTACTCAGATACTGGTGACGCTAGCAAACAGCTCCTTGCAAAATTGCCAATTGCAGTTTTTTCTTTTTCCAATATTTCCATTTCCTCACTAGCTGTTATTTCCTCCTTGGCTTATAGGTGTTAAGTGCAGCATCAGGCTTCTTCCCATCATTTACTACACTCACCTGTGCAGCTCCTTCGGGTTTTGACAGCTTTCCCTTGAATAAATCCCAGACCAGTGTCTGAGTCATTTTAGAAAGGATGATATAATATCTGGTATTGACATGTATCATGAGGTCACATAAAGTATCAAGAGACTTCTCACAGGGAACGATGGGATGTTGTAATGGACACTCAAAGATAATAGAGATCCAGGTACTTCTGGCAATGCCCATAAAAGGTCTCCAAGATACACTGAATGCTAGTTTAGTATGCTTTGGATCCAGCCTATTCATCTGTTTTTGGTGGTGACACTGAGGGTGTGAGACGTGTTGAAGTTAGACAAGTGGACCAGAAGAAACAACCCTAACGATAGCAGCAGAAATGGACTTGCAGAAGGACAGGTTATCTTTGCCTGCATGGAGGGAGGTTTACTGTAACAATACATCGAACCAGTTTTATCATCATAGCAGCATCCACACTAGGAATGCTTTGTAGCCTGTAATGTAGAGGCACCTCCCCTGGGAGAATTGGGAAACATGACCCTGAGGAAAGAACAGGATTCTTCAGCCAAGAGCCATGGTCTCTCTCTTTAGCATCACCGTTATTCTTCAGAATGACCTTGAATAATGCACTTCATCTTTTCTTTTTTTTTTTTTTTCCCTTTCCTTTTATCAAATAAAGCTTTATGTGTTCACTGCATCTATGGCTTTGCTTCAGGCAATACCCTTGATCTCCTTGAAAACTTAAGGCCTCAATGTTCATGATTGGAAATAATGTTTTGGCAGCCTAGCCAGCCTCTAAAGAACCACTGTGGAATATAGCACCTTGAAAGAGTCTTTGAGATACCTGCACTGCTGCGCAGAAATCATCCCACTCTACATCTGGGAGCACAGAGTGAGTGTGGCTGACTTTGTCTTCTCAACAGCAATTGGGCTCTGCTAAGGCAATAACACAACCTGACTGGTGTAAGATGATTCAGGTAGAGGATCCCTCAAAACAATAGTTGTGGACATCTTTTTTCTGGTTTTCTAGATGCAGGGTCTCTTTAACTGAAGACTCATTATGTTTGTTTTGGAATATTGTTCAAAACAACTCAACTTTCTGAAATATTCAGTTTTAAGAAAAATTGCTTACTAAATTGTTGTTGTTTCCAAGAACTATTCTGTGAAAGCTTATTTCACAGAAGTGCTCCCAAACTCACTCAAATCTCCCTGACTTACAAGGCTTTCAGAAGTGGTCATCATTCAGGGAAGATTCTGTGAGTGGTTTTCAATTTCTTTGACTGAATTTAAGAGATAAAAAGAACAGAAACTATTCTTCCAGCAAGGGATGACAGATCTGTAAGCTGAACTGCAAGTTTTAGATGAGTTTTAAAGTTGTTACATTTTCTAAAACACTGAAGAAAAATCCAGTTTGTTCCACTTGTACTTTATGAGAAAAAAAAAAGTAGTTTAATTCATTGTTCTTCTTACGTTTGGACATTTTTCCATAGCAGGTAGATTCACATCAGTGGGCATCTCTGGTGTTCATCTGTGAAATTGATATCATATGAAAGAGGCAGTGACGAGGGAAGAAATGTCCCTTCCAGAGGAAGCATTTCCAAGGACCAGTTTACTGCTTTTGTTGGTTCAATGTGAGCCTTGAAGCTCAGGTTACTTTTTTCTTTGTGTGTGCCAGCTGGGCTCTGGCATTGGAGCTTGTCTGGAAAGCCAAAAGTTTATCAGGAAAGGATGTGAAATAAAAGGGCAGATTTGATAATGAAAAGCTACAGATAAACAGCTTTGGATTTCTATGATATGGTTAGATGGTTGAAAATGTTTCATTTGTCATGAGCTGACAAGTTACTGACAGTCTTGTCTACCCTTCTAACTCTAGGTTTTGGTAGTCACCAGGTTAACATAAATCACCTGCAATACTAGAGGCTGTAAATGAAGAGTAAGTGCAGAGGATGGAGGAAGTATACACAAAGGTATGTGTTACCAAGCTTGTCTCCTGCATTGTTGATGTGTCATGCACGGACTCTGAATCAGTGTAGCAAAATAGTTGGATGACTAATTTAAATACAATGAAGTCATAGAAGGTAATGGACGTTATAAATCCTGGAATTACAGTGGCATGTCTACTACATGTTCCCCATATGCTTTTTTTAACTCCATCTAAAGTGTAGGTAGAATTAAACAGACAAATAAAACATCGATAGACATCCCACAAGGAAAGTGAGATATACAGGAAATGTTTCGACTAGCTAACTATCAACTGAAGTATCAACCGTGTACGGTATTCACATGCTTCTATACCTACTTTGTCCTAGAAATATATTAGAAGTCCAGCTGTTATTAATGACATCCTAGCAATGAAAAAAAATTTCAAATCTGGGGACATAATCCCAGAAGCAGAATGCTTTTCTGTCCTCATGATGAATTCCTAAAATAATATTAGGAATTCAAAGATAATGAAATCTTATAAAATTTAAGCAACTGGGAAAATATTTGGCTGATAAATTTACTTGAATGTTGCAGTTACATTCCTTTGATTGTAACCTGTTTGCAATTTTGCAGGTAACAACGTAACCACAAATTTTTCTTAATTAGAGCTGGTTTATTTTACCATTGGACATACCTTGTGTGGGACTGAAGGTGAGTGAAGATAAGGATGAAAATGTGTAAAGTACGATATTTGATGGAGTGAATCTGAACATCATGGGTAGTAATGCCTATCCTATGGCGCACCAAAGCCTTGGTGTGAAATTCCCTCTGCCTGATAAAGGCTTTGACACCTCTACCTGAAGGGTCTGCAGAAAAGCAAGCAACAAGAAAAATACTTTCTGCTGTTCTTAGACCTCCACAAGGTTTGGGCGTTTGAAAAGATACATATTCCTTAAAATTGAGACCAGATTGTCATCTGTATGCCAGTAGTTACATGCTTTTAAGTCACATATTTTTAACTAGCAAGATATCTAAATTCTCTGTTTGGCTTTACTCCAAGAGAAAAGTGAAGCAAAGAAACCCATTTACAGTACTCTTCTAAGCTTGTACAATAGCTGGCACATAAACAGGAGCTCCTGGCTGGGTACAGGATGATATTAACTACTGGATCAGCATGTGAGTGATGCTAAGACCTGAGGAAGATCAGCCTGAGAGTCCTGATTTTAAAGCCAAGGACATCAACATATCACATGCACTCCACAAAGCTTCCCACAGGTAGGATAGGAAAGATGATTTCCAAGAAAGACAGAAGGAAGACAATAGAATGACTGTGAAATTTGACCAGAGTTTCTGCTAAGCAGGGGGCATCATAAAATAAGATAGTCCAAAAAAAGATTCATTACCTTTTACATCCATAGAGATCAAACACTTGAAGAACCATGCCTTGTTCCCCTAATCTACAGGGAAAAGCAATTGTCCCCACTCAGCCATCTCCAGCTTACGCTCCTCCGTTCCCCAGAATGAAATAGCAGCTCCTGTGCCTATCTGCTGATGTGTCAGTGTTTAAGACAACATGTTATATAGCATAATATTATGGATATATCTTCAGTGAACCTAAAAACTAAGAAAGCCAATTTCCCTACTGGAAAAGATTAATTGCCTGAGACATCTTTAAAGATACATACTTGAGGTCTACTTTTTCACTTTCATTTCCTGGAATGTTAGGTTCATTAAATTTCAGAGGTGACACATACTGTACATTGCCGTGACTATAAAAATAAAGAAGCTATTCATAGGTACAGCACAGACATAACATACTGTGCCAGTGTCTGTCATGAACAGCTCCTGGGTCTTTTCCAGCCTGAATTTCTCTTTTGTTGATTCTACTGCTTCATCAAATTTATTTTCCTTTAAAAATAAAATGCAAACTTCTATGCACTTTGAGTAAAAGCTCAGGTACTGGATCAGACTAAGGGTGCTAATAACCTAAAGTGGAACAGACAGAAATGAACGATTAAGAAATCATTTTAAAAACAAACAATTAAATGAAATGATTGGAAATTTACTGATTTCTTGAGCCAGAACTTACTTATGGACTGTTTTCTTTAACAGCCTAGGTAGCCTTTCAAAATCCTTCACGAAACTTTTAAAATATTTATGGTCGTCTTGAAGTCTTTTCTACTTGGGATCAGCTACCTCTGTGTTCTGATTATTTTCTTCGGTTTCTCTTTTCTAGAGACCACATTCTTGGCAAAATTTGCCCTTTGACTGAATTCTATTTGTACTGCAAAATCTCCAGGAACACTGAGAGCTGAGAGCAGATGAATGCCTTGCCCTTCTCCTCTATACATCTCAAAACATTTAACAAAGGAGGTCAGTATCATTTATCCATCCCCTTTCTGTAGATAAGGAAAGTGAAATAGAGAGAGGACAAATGACTAGTCTCACTCACCAAGGAAATCAATGGCATAGCCAGTGCCAGATCTTTCAGATTGATGTGGTAGTTCTAGTTGCTGAGCTCATTCTGGCTCGGGGAATATAATCCTGAGTAGCAGCACAGCAGTTGCAGAGAATGTTGGGTTTTGCAAAGGATTTTAGGATTTTGATGTTTGGCTTTCTTCCAAATTGGAGCAAATTTGAAAATTCTCAAAAAACAAACAAACAAACAAAAAACCCACACCTGAACTGATGACATTTTTTACTTCTGTTTTGATATGTTTTATGTCAACAGATGTGAAATATTTTTGTTTTGATAGTGACTCTGAAAATTCACCTTTTATTGCAATACACGATAACCTCAAATAATAAAGCAAAGGTAAGTGGAAAGGGGTAATTTCAAAGTGAAAAATCCAAACACACTGTTAATTTGGATGCTGTGACTGTTCTGCCTCCTTCAGAAAAATCTCCTGTGAGAGATTTTTCAAAGCAAAATTTGGGCAAAATGGACTGACTTCACCTGCTGCTTCAGTTTCAATAGCACCACACATTGGCTAGCATATGATTCCACTGGGATGTATCACTTGGTCTTTAGCTGTTGTACTTAGGTACACAAAAATGTAAAAATGTGTAAAATTACACAGTGGATAGATATAATTACAGATTCTCTTTCCTGCTTTCCTAGCAGGCCACATTGTTGTGACCAGAAGCAACAGATCACTGCTTGGTTGTACGATACGAACAGGGGTTTCTCATTTCAAGCTCTCTAAAATGGGAGCACATGTGCTTTCCAGAATGTAATATGCCAGTAGCTGGCAATACAAGTTGCAGTTACAACCTTCTTAGCTGACTCCACAGCCAGTAGGGAGGGAACACTGCTAACTATCCAAAGCCATATGATATTCATCCACAGCCATCGCTCTGCAGGGCAGATGCTGACTCTGGTAAGTTTTCCCAGTTAGGCTGCTTTATTTGCGCTCATTACAATTCTGAGTTTGTTTCACATCCACATACTAAGAAACTGATCTTTTCACAAATCCTCTCTCAAACACAATTGAAACTGAACCAAAAGAGTGTGCTTTATCAAGTAAATTTAGCTAGTGAGATATTACATTTCATAACAAAGAATCCCTAAGGCCATGTGATTTTGTTTAATTTTCACGTGGTATTTATCACTCTATATAATCCAAATTTTGTTACTATCTACAGATGCAACAGCAGGTACTTGGATCATGTAAAGATTTCTGGAGCCAGATCCAGAGAGACACAGAGTAATGGAATGGCAAAAATCCAGGTTCTAAAATAAGTGTAATCTGTCTACCACTAATGAGAAACAAAACACTAGCTTTAAACTCTTCCAGAGGATGAAACCATCACTTGAATGTCTTATTGCATGAAGAACTTCTTAAGCCTTCACAATTGCATTTGGAATAAACTACAGCGTTTCTGAATGACGTGCTGAAACAGGCAATGCGGTCTGCTGACACAGTTTTGTTTATATTACAAGAGAAGCCAGGGAGCCCAGTGAGATCAGAGCCCAGATACTTAGGTACTACATAGGCAGTCTTTCCCTTGCTGTCATTCCTTTCAGGAAAATATGTGAGAAGGGGAAAAATAGCATTTGATGATTAAAAAAAATCAATTAAAGTTACTGGCTATGGTCTTCTGGGTCTCTGCATAGTAGATACTGCTACTTCCTTCAGAATGGTAAAATATTGCACTGAAAATCAGCCTGTATGCTGTAACTGGATTCCTTGCAAATGACTCTTCTCCAGCAGCACAGTGGGAGAAAAAAAACTCAAGGATTAAGCTGTTGCTGTTTTGAGAAGTGGCACTGGAAGATCCCACTTTTCCTTTTGGAGACTAAGATTATAAATGAAGCCAAGGTTTGGTTTGGATGAAGTCTGAAAGGACAACATTCCAGGACCAAATAAACCTCATACAGAAAAGACACCCTGACAGGTCACTTTGTCATGAAAGTTATCAGCCTTCCTGCTATACTGAGAAGCAAGGTGATAAATATGCAAGAGAAATTTAAAAGGAAAATTCAATGTTTAAGAAATATCATTTTCTCTGGATTGGAAAGAATTGTTTGTGGAACTGATGTTAATCGCAGAGAGGAGGCATAATTTTTAAGGGATTTGGGCAACATTCAGGCTAAAGAAGTGTCTACCTGCGAGCTACAAGAGGTGCTAGCTCACAAGTAAAAGCCCCATCGACGCAGGAAGAAGATAAAGCAGCAGTGGGTGTGGATGTTGTTGAGAAAATAGGAAAATTGCATCATTACTAGTAGAAACCAACATAAGTAGGGAGCAAAAAGGAAAGGGAAGTCTTCTGAAAAAGACCATGCTGAACATCCCAGAAATGTGTACTTTGCAAGAGGAAATAATTCTATAGACACACTTCTACATGTCAAGTCCAAATTTCTGAATTAAAGAGTAAATAGATTTAAGTCATATATGATGGCTGCATTTTTGACTGGATCCATCCTGCCACAGTTCAGACACTGAGCAGAATTGCCTGATGTAGGAGCTCATTCCTTGGCCAACAGAAAACACTACGTATCTTTAGAGGTCTGTTCGGCTGTGAAGATCTCAGTTATCCTATGGAATTTCTTATTTCTTGATAGGCATCCTCTTGATTGAGTTTAGAAAGAAACTAAAGCATCTACAATCCTAACTCGCTAGCCTCTGACATTAGGATAGTTGGACTCTGACTTTACTTACTAGTGAATGGCAGAAATGGTTACTCCAGACAGTAAATTTGAGCCTTCTTAATGTCTCCTACACCCCAAAACAATGAGGGTCTTGGACCCTTAAATAATAAGTCCAGACTCTGACATGCAAGTTTTAGAGGCTAAGATAATTTTATGCTTTGATTTGAGTTATATGAAAAATGTGTTTTTAGAGAAAAAATAGTCTGAAACATAGCATTTCTAAGATAACTGCAAACTAGTTCCAACAGTGGACATCAGTTTGAAACCAAGGCTCTGCTGAATTTAGCTGTTATATTACTTAGACTAGAGGAGCAGAGACAAGAAAGGTGACATTGCACGGTAAATTCAAGTTGACACCTAACTTTAGGTGCTTTGACTCGGCCCATACATTATGAAACATAGCTTTATAGGTAGCCATTAGAAACAGTCCCTTAGTTCAATCTTGTGCACAATAAAGGGTGGTAACACCTGTATAAATGCTGAATGGAAAAGAGGGATCTCCTGTGAGAGCAGAAACTGCACTGATTGACTCCAGAAGTCCTAGCTCATTTCAAGTATTTGCACCATTTAATGTTATACTTGCAAATAACTGACTACAAAAAGAACACTCTTGGCTCATCATCCCTAAAAGAGTTTATTTGTTTGTAGTAAGTCAAAGTGAAGCCTGAGTGACTGTCTTGGAAGCAGATATGCAGATGTACTGTTGGAATATGTACTTGGTTGTATGAATCCCATACAAGCAGTCACAGCTGCAGACCTGGACCTGATTTTTCCAAGTGCTATGCAAACACATAACAAAGGCCTCATCCCAAAACAGATGCAGACAAAGGTTGGACCAGATCAAGCAAAAAGACCAGTGATTTAAATGGTATGACTTTTAGTGTACCTGAGGACTAATTCTTGTACTGTTTGGAGCTATTTTGTAGGTTAAACAGCAAAGAAAAAAATAAGGAAGTATTTGAAGCTCAGTATTGAGGCAGTTGTGCAGATTCTTTAAGTATTTTTTCCAAATGTTCTAAGCATTATTGGAGAAAGTTTGGAGTTTCTAACTTGAGGACTTAACATATGAGTAGTGGAAGTATTACTTACGGTCAGATAAAAGATACATATCTTATTAGAAGAGATAATGCAGAGTGTAGAAATGGGTATTGGCAATTTCTGAATGTAAACCTGCAGTTATATTGATGTCAATGTAAGAACAGTGTATCTCAGCCTTGATCAATGTAATTTAGTGAATAAGATCCATGATAAGTAGGAAGGGAGAAAGAAATTCCTGGTTTGTTTTTTGTTATGTATTTTAACTTGTTTTTATGTGGCCACAGTTTTATTACTTAAAGGTGTCCCAGTGGAGATAAGCAGCACTGTCATGTCACCACCACTGGCTTTTTGCAAAGAAGAGGAATTCATTGTTCAAGGCACTATGAAAGTAGAACAAAAACAACTCTGACAAAGGAGTAACTAATTACACAAATGACTCTTTATGTATTGATGTAACAGTATTTGCATACATTATAATAAAGCTGTGACCATTAACACCAGGTGAAATTTAGTGTGCATATTTTAAATGAGCTCCTGGATTTCTTTTTTTTTTTTTTTCCCATCCTTTACGATTTTAATACAATCCAGCTCATTTAATTTAAATTAAACAAATTTTAACAGATGGCTAATCAGATTCTACATTTCTTTATGACTTTATGAAGAACATAGATACAGAAATATTGTCCGCAGGCATGTATGTGTTACATTACAGTAAACTCATTGAAATTCATTCTATTAAACTCGTCAGATTTTCACAATGAGCCAATGTGAGAAAAACAATTGTGGGTGATGAAGTGATAGTGCGTGGATCCTGAAATGATGTTCTTTGTCCTTCATGAGGTGGTCAAAGCACATGGAAAAACAAGGAACATAAAGGATCCTGCATTTAGATTTCACAGTTGAAGAAAAGAAAACGTGATACTCAGATGTGTATTAGAAAATCTACGGTACTCATATTTGTACTCAATGTTTCCTTTAATGATAATGCTAACATTCACGGTGGAGGTTTCAAAAGCAGTTGAGAAAATGTGTTCACGCAGCAATGACTACCTACAAAAAAGAGTGGCCCATATGCCAACAAACAGTGGAAGTCAAATCCTGCTCTGCCAAGACAATGAAGACCACTATACATACATAAATGCAGCCCTACTGTTCTCTACAGTGATATCGCAGTAGGATAAGCAAGAACTGATTCTGAGATAGCTTCAAACAGGCTGGGGTCCAGTAGTTTAAAACTAGCAGGCCTCACTCCATCACCCGAACACTTCTACTTTCCCCGACGTTGAAATAAAATGTATCTTCCTGAGAGTGGAAAACTAGATTAACAAAATTCACTGATTAGAAACCAGAAACTTGAGCTGGGTGGGAAAATAGAAAGTTATTCAAGGAAGGAGAGGAGAGGAGGGGAAAGGAGGGGAGGGGAGGGTGATTACAGTGGTTACTGCAAATTGAAGATGTATAACAAGAATCTGTATTTTTTCTGCTAAGTTTCCTTTAGAAAGAAGAAAGCCTGCATGAACTGGTTGTAGAAAATGTAAAACTAACCAAAAGCTTTTTTTTTGGTAATACGAAAGGAGTAAATACGGTTTTGTTTAATTCTTATTAATATGTTATTGTTGTTTTTTTCCCAGTTCTGTTCATACTGGAAGCTGTTTTACTCAGAGAAAATGTATTTCAATGGCTTAGTTCCAGTCAGAGGGAAACAGAGCTTTTACTGAAATTCTTATGAATGGGCTTGTTCTCCAGGTCTTGCCTTACACCAGCTGTTTGCCCATTAGGAGTGAAGTAGGGTCCTGTAAGCTGCTAAAGCATTCATTATTAGTTACTGTGTAAAATCAGACATGGGGTAGCTACATCCTGGCCACTGTTACCCAGTAGTGATGGAACATGAGACATTCTTTAGAAGGGGACAGAGCTAGGTCTCTGCATAGCACAATGGTTACCCAACAGTTACCACAATGAATTACTTTGATTTTTCACTTCTTATCAGGTGCTCTTTGAAAGCAGCCTTTCCGCAGCTGCTGGCAAACTTATTTTGAGACATCAGCTCTGAATGGCTGCAGCTTGGGACGAAAGGAGTCCTGGCACTCTCTCATTTCCCCCATTCTGTGGGGTAGCCTGGGGCAGGGTAGCAGCAACACGGAGGGAATCTTCCCGCTGTTTTGAGCCTTTACATGTCTTCTGTGAGCTCTTCTAAGTAGAGCATGTCATATAAGGTAACCTTAAAGCATATTGCCCCTTTCCTTAGATGCTGAAAATAAAACTGTAGAAACAAAGACAGAGAGAGACAGCTGGAAAATGTCTTAGTGGACCACGATGACTCATCCAGCATTCGCACACTGCTGGCATTACAGTTTCCCATAATAATACTAGAATGATGCTACATGTTAAGGGAAGGACAAGATTACCAGTTCTCTCACTTCAGCCCAATCATAATAATGAAATCCATATATACTCAGTGAAGATTCCCAATGCACTAAAAGGCTGTAATTTCTCATTCTTTTAGGGGAAAAAAAATAGCTATACCATTTGTATCTCATATCTTTGGTAAAGGGTATTCTTAATATGCACCATAAGCTCTTCCAGCAGTGATTTGAGCTGTGAATAGAAGAAATACTGCTCCTTCAGCTTAGAGCTAGAAGTCACTGGACATAAATTTTGCTTAACTTATCCCCATGTACCACCAGCTGCAAGACCTGGCATCTAGACTATGCCAGGGGGTCTCCTATGCTCAGGGAGAACACGATGGGATTTGGTGTAGTACAGCACTTCACCATCACTTATAAGAAGGGTAAAAGACACTAGCTGCCAGTAAGTGAGATGGCTGAAGATGTGCAGGACAGAAATCATCTGATGTGGCGACTGTAAGAGCAAGACACTGCACTATGTGAAAGTTCATTCCATTCCCATGTTACTATTGTCATTATCAAAAATAATGTAAAAGTAACAATAATAACGTCCATACTATATTATTTCTAGCTTTGCTACAAGAATGTTTAGCGACTTCTTTTTTGCTACCTGTTTAACTTACTATTCTCATCTGAAAAGAAGACAAAAGGCAATATACATGCATTTTTTCATGACATTTGATATTAGAAAAGTTAAAGCAGTTTTTTTTTTGTTTGCTTGTTTGTTTTTTACATTTATTGAATGGAACCATAATGCTTTCATCTGAATTGGTTCAAAATTATGTTTCTAGCTCAGAAACAAATGGTGTTTCATAGTTGATGCACTCTAGACACCTCATGCTCCCGTTCTGAGATATGAAATCAGCTGTTGTCCTGTGGTACATCTGAAATCCCTTGGCACCCACAGAGTATAATAGAGATTTGTTAGGAGAGAGGAGCCTTCTCGATACCAGTGGAAGTGCTGGCGTGAGCGAGGGAACCAGGAGCCGGACCTCTGCCAGTAAGCTTGGTCTATGTCTAAGCTGAATGTAAACTACATACTTTTATTTTAAAGTCACTCTAATGAAGATGTATTTCCTTTTTGATAATTTTCATATAAAGTTTTGATTTGTTAGATCTTCCTTTATATTAAAACTTTGATATGAAATCTCTGAATTATTTACTGAGGGAACATGAAAACGCTTTAAGATTGACTCCTTTGTCAAAGGTGGCTTTTACAATTTCCTTTTTATTTTTACATCTTTATTCTTTAGCTTTTCCTCATTGTTTAGCTTGGCTTTCATTTTGTGTTCTGATCAAAGCCAGCTGAAATTGACTGGGCAGCTTTTCACACACTTCAGCAGGTTCTGGATCTGCTGGGAGCCCTCGCTGCTCCCAGACTGGTTGGTGGCCAATGTGAAGTGTAGAACTGGTCCCAGGCCTTTTCCCAAAGGCTTGGTCATTGCAAAGGCAACTCCTATTGCTTGCTAGCAGTAGGTCTCGAGAGCACAGCTAGATGGAAAGATTTCATCAGAACTCTTTTAATATTTATTTAAATCTATGTCTAGTTGTTTAAGGACTTTTTATTATTATTATTTTCTTTTGTTTTTATAGCTAGAAGTTAATATCAAAGCGGCTGAAAACACTGCTTATGGAAATCAGAAACTTCCTCTTTCTACTTTTTCATGTGTATTTTCCTATTATAGTTCATGATTTTGTAATAGTAATTATTTAGGTGTTACAGTGAAAAAAAAAATCTGTCCCTGAAAATATATTTTTTTTCTTTTTCTTTTTAATAATTGAATTTTTTGTTTCTTTTTTCCTACTTTGGAGAAAAAAAGAGTGAACAATCACAGAATTTCCTGCAAGTCTGCTTATTGTAATGCACATCAACATGCAAAGGCTACACCTTGAAAGATAGCTAAAAAGACCATTCCCTACAGTAACTGAGATTTAATCGGAAAATGTTGTTCTTGAAATGTAGTTTTCTCATTCATTAATGGGCAAATGTAGTAGAACCACATGCATTAGGAATTAAAAAAAACGAGCGTGTGCCACAAGCCTTGCATAACTGAGCTATTTGATCCAGCCCATGCTGCATCTAGTGCCGTGATTTCTCTCCTCATGAGGTGCACACTCAATAACCACCATTGGAACTGTGCAGTAGACATGGCAAGGGACCTGGTTCAAGCTGTATGAGTAATGCATGTGGGGATTAAAACAGAAAAGGTGAACGAAAGAAGGATGATTGATAGAAGACCTGGTCTGTTTTCTAATTAGAACTGCTTTATAATACTTAATGCAACACTATCAATTACAAATGTCCTCATGATCATCCTCTTCCTCCTTATTTAGGCCTTAATGAGCATTACACTTGGCTTCAATTACTGGCGAATACATTCACTTTGTAACAACTTCCCTCTGGAAGTGCTGGAGAATTAAAAACAGAGTAAGAAGATTTTAAAATGGCAGGTCCTGAGAAATCATTCCGGGTTGCCTTTCCTAGAGTCAAAATACATTTTCTTTGGCCTTAGTAAGTCTCCCCTGAATGATTTTCCATCAAGAAGAAGAAGGGGAAGAAGGATGATGTAGCCTGGGGATCAGCAGTCGATATCACAGGGATGGCTCCAGCAGCACTTGTGAGCCGTGTGTCAGAGCTGGTTCTTCCCATCCCCAAGGAGACAGCTATTAGTGTGCACCTAAATTTTTCTTCTTTGAGATGGTCTTTCCCCCAGCCTCCTTTTATTCTGCTGTTTGTATGTGTCTGAGAAGCACACAAGCATGATAGGTCTGTGCCAGCAGCCCATTCCATGGAGGTCAAGCTCCATCAAATCTTGGGCATCTGTGTCTCTTGGAGAAGCAAAATACAGCTGGTAGAGCAAATACAGAATCCTGATCTCCATCCCCTCCCCCCTTTTTTTTTTCATTATGTGCAAATTCTACCTTGAGGAAGCAAATAGACATCTGAACGAACCCTGAGCACCAGACAATATTTGCATTTGACGTTGCACGGAGTACTGGGAGCACATGACAGTGGGCAAGAAAATTCATCCACTGGGTCTCAAGCTCCAGACCCAGAAAATAAGACAGTGCTTCCCACAATACTGAGCTGCTGTAAAAGAAGGATTAATTAATGATTGCTTTTCAGTTCGTATGGCTTCATCAAAATGCTGGTGGAAAGAAAAAATAATGAAAGACCTTTATCGGCTTTTGAAGATTTAGAAAAGAAAGAAAAGGAAAGAAAAAAGAAAAAGCAGCAATTGACCAGCTGGAGAACTGATAATTACTATCTTGTGTGTGTTTTTCTGTCTTAACTTAAAATGATAGTATGATAATTGCTTTGGACAAGCAGTATCCAGACAGGGAGCAGAAGAAATGGTTCTCAAGTTCTACCCTTTGCAGAAAGCCAAAGAAGGATTTTATTTCTACGGGAAGATAAGCTCTACCTTGGGTTATTTGTTCTGTGTTACCTCCTTGCAAACAGCAATTATTCTGAATGAATGGCAAGCAAAAATATTAATTGCATGTAGAAATTTCACTGAAGGGAATGATATAGTCTGTTAGGCTAACTCATTTATCCATGGGGTGTATGAGGCTTCTGAACCTCGGGGCACATACAAAAGAAGAAAACAAAAGACAACTATTGAAATTATCCACTAACAAAGGAGGAAATCACCTGCATGGAAGCATTAGTAACTTCACTCATCTTCAACTCTCAGCGTGACACTACAGGAGTATATCCTGGTACATGTATCTGGTGTATAGATCCATCCATGCACCCTGAGAGAGATTCTGATGTGTCAGAGACTTACAGTGCAGTGAAGAGAAATGACCTGATAGCTCTGAGATTCC
Source organism: Penelope pileata (assembly GCA_013396635.1). Classification (NCBI taxonomy): domain Eukaryota; kingdom Metazoa; phylum Chordata; class Aves; order Galliformes; family Cracidae; genus Penelope; species Penelope pileata. The sequence goes on along the minus strand of WBMW01005643.1, from coordinate 18,405 downwards.
TGAAATTCAAATCTCATTTACTGAGGCTTGAATAAATGATCCCACTGGTTGCAAGGGCTGGACAAACTCTAGCCTGGACTGATGCTCAGCTGATGTAAGCAGCAGAACTTGATTACACTCTTTTTATTAATCATCGTACTTCTCTTCATGCCAGCTTAACACTGCACTTCCACAGAATTGGATTTCTTTGATTTTTTTAAAATGGGCATGCTAAAAATTTATCCAGTTGTGGCTCTTTTGTGTTTTCCATTTAAAATGTTCTGTGCAGAAACAGAATACGGTGTGCATTATCAAAGATTAAATAAAGCCATTTTCATATAGAGGTAAATTGCACTGAGACAGTGAGTCTCTGATTATCCATTTGTATTGGAAGCTTAATGCAGCTCAGAGAAAATAACAAGTGAAGGGCTATGATAACTGCAGAAAGGAAAATACATTCAGAGGAAATAATATGAAAAAGTGTGTGGGGGGAATATTTAAGGTGGCTAAATCAGGAGTAATGGTCTAAAACCAGGGAAGAAAAAAGGTATTAAAAGTGAGCATTAAGAAAACCGTTCTAACATCTACGCCAATTAGGGAGGACATTAGGTGAGGTCAGTGAAGCAGTGATGAAGGAGCTGTTAAAGAAAGCAAAGCTGGATGCTTAGAGGACTAATGTTGTACCTATATATATATATAGAAAAAGGCACCAGCACGCTCCTCCCTTTCCCTTCCAACTAATCCCTCACCTCAAATAAGCAGAATTTCTCATCATTAACCTTAAATAACAGAGAAGTAGAGAAGAAAATAAATATGGCAGCACATATATCTCTTCTAGGTACTTTGTCCTCACTTGAGGACATTCACTGAATACAAACTTCCAATGCAACTTCAAGGCTTTGGGATGACTGAGGGGACTCCAGCACAAAAGAGACAAGAGCTCTCAGCTGTAGGTACACATGCAGGACAAAGCACATATCTGTGCTGGGCTTCCCCTTGCTGATCTGTGCATCCAACTAACCCTGCAACAACACCAATCCCCAAAAAGCAGATCTCAGATTCACCCTGCACAGCTGAGAACAGGATTTAAGGTCAATCTCAAATTGCGAGTTCAGGTGACTGGCAACCCAGCTGCAGGCAGTGATCTGGAAATGCAGAGAGGGGTCAGGGAGAGCACTGCATTAAAGCTAACTTCTAACCTAATACTTTAAGTTAACAGCAAATAAAGTTTTATTATCCTGCTCTCCAGAATAGGGGCAATATATGAAAAGAAATAAACAACATGTTACTGAATAATAATAATCAGAGAATTAAAATCCATACTCAACATTATCAGTTTTCATTGTCACTTTCCCAAATGATGTATAACTGTCATTGGCAAGGAGAGAGCTTTAAAGAGAAGTAATCAGAAAACAACAACAAATTGCAGTACCCTAATTTACAAAGAGCAACACATTAAAGATATTTCTTTTCCTTGGGAACTAAGACTAATTGAGACAACCATGCCATTCCCTTGTCTCCAACAGCCAATTTTAGGGGTTTTTAGATAGCAAGATAATAATGATACAACATCTTTAATCCACAGTTATTCCCAAAAACCTTTCATAAAAATTGGAAGAACTTTCCTAAGTACAGGAAATTTCCTGTGGGAAGACAATTCTGTGCTAATTCATTTTTCAATTTCTCCATCCATAGTTCTCATTTCAAGCTTTTCATGTCTTCTCATTCTTTTATTATTATCAACGAAACTGGCAATGAGAAAAAAAATGTTTCCTTTCTTTAAATATTTGCTGTAGTTTGTGTAATTACTGTGCTTAGCAAGATACATGAAGCACTATTGAATTTTTCAACCGATTTCTTTTGAAGAGTAAAACACTTTTGCCTCCCTCTTAAGAAACCTCCAGAGGAAGGTAGTAATAAATGTTGTTAAAAAAATAAGGAAATAAAAAGAAGGGTATGTAAATGTGAAAACGTAACTGAATTTTGAACGTCCAGTTTTTACATATTGTTTGCACAAATAAGGCACTTCAAGGATGACAGCATCTCAGCTGACCTAGATTGCTCTAGTTTCCAAGCCCATTTGTTTGGAAAACATGCATAGCAAACACAGCCCGTATAAAAACCTCAGCTCTGCCATAAGGACTTTTGCTATTGAAGAAAACAAGAGAGAGGTTATTTAAAATGTCTCCATTGCTTTCTCTTCTCTGCTGAAATCACAAATAGATGACTACAGTAATAAGATCAAGCCTCCTCTTTAATTCAGAGCTTGATTAAGATGTAGATGAGTCTGTAGCATCTTGTCCTTGTTCTGTCTATCACAATATGTAAGATTTTATCCTAGGCTAAAGCTTTGGATCTCATGATAATTTCAGCTGAATGCATATTAGCAGTGTGGACATGCTATTGGAGCTAATCAGTATGACAAACACACGGCAGCTATAGATCAGCCATCTAGTTGTGTAGCTCTGTGCTGAAATATTGACTTTTACGGCACCTTTTTCCCTGCATTACTAATGCTAAGTATTGGTGACACTTGCCCTCATTTTGCTGAATTTCTCTGTTCATGGATCTGACACATCTTGAAAAAAACTGTCAGCACAGAAGCAGGGAGCAGCCTGAATAGCGGCATGGCAGCCACACATCCCAGCTGAAACAGAGCGAGAGGTCAGCCTGCTTCCACGCTGTCTGGGGCTTCACAGCCGCGCCTGTACAAAGCCTGCCGAGTTCTTGCTGCTGCACTGATTTCAAACATGTATCAGGGATCCTTTGTACTTAAGCAAGCGAATGCACAAAAATCAATCAGAAGCTTCTCTGACACAGTCTGTTTTCAAGCTCTACTGAAATTCATTCGTTCTACTGGGAGCAGATTTAGGCATGCAGGTTAAAAAGTTCAAGAGTGCTCAAGTGGATGAAGTATCTACATCCCAGATACTTGCTATGAGGACTGACAGTCTTGTGCCTCCCTTGAAGGAGCTTGACTCTTCTTTTCACAAGAGAGGCAGTTTGGCCATTTCATGCCATAACAGTTAATTCATCATGATTTACAGAATGGATTGAGGCTTATCTTTTCATGTTGTGTTGAAAATCATATAGCACTTCAGCAGCTGCTGCAGGACCATCAGAAGCACAAGCTGGAAGAAGGAATCTGGGGGTAGCCTCGGTGGTGCAGGAACTGCACTGTCCCCTTTCTGCAGCAAGTCCCAGTGTCCCACCCACCAGCACTTGCATGGTCACCACAGAAAGGTCTAATGACAAAATGATGAATACACATCAGTCAGACAGAAGCACAGAAGAAACCCTGCAGCCTAAAACTTTTAGTTATTCTGGCAAAACCCCGGCTGCACAATGACAGGAGCCTGCTTTTGCCATCTCATGCTGTTTCCAGTCAAGCTATAAGGGTACTGATGAGAAAAGTTCAGCTGAATTAGACAGCTTCTACAGGAGAGGGCTTCGTCAAGGTTGCGCCATGCTGAAAAGATGTCCTTCATAACCTAATTCCAGTGTGAAGAGGAAATTGTAAGTGATTTCAAAGCTTGTCCCTAAACATATTCCTGCCAATCAGTCAAACAATGACTGAAAGAATGATTTTCTGACATTTCCTGTCCTCAAGAGAAGAAAAGAGATTGATTGGTTTCCTCATCCTTCTGATCTGGCAAAATGTACTGTCTCTAACCTGCAGAGAATCATAGAATGGTTTGGGTTGGAAGAGACATTAAAGCCCATCTAGTTCAAAATCCCTGTCATGGGCAGGGACACCTCCTGGGGTGTTGCTCAACTGGGCAGGTTGCTCAAAGCCGCATCCAACCTGGCCTTGAACACCTTCAGGGATGGGGCATCCACAGCTCTCTGGGCAGCTGTCCAGTGCCTCACCACCCTCATCGTGAAGAATTTCTTCCTAATGTCTAATCTAAATCTAGTGTCTTTTAGTTTAAAACCATTACCCCTTGTCCTAAAGGGACAGAGAGACACTCAGACTTCTTCTGAGTCTGGCTAAGTGGGCTGAAAGTTGTGCTCAGATAGCCTAGTTAAAGTGTTGCAGAAGGGCTCATTCATCTCTTTAAACCATAGCTTGATTCTTGGACAGCCGCTGGAGGTGGTCAGAGATGGCTCAGCTGATTGCTTTCCTCCAGTGGGAGAGCTCAGACCAGAAGATGTCATGTTCAGCAGGTGGGTGACAATGGCACTGTCCAGTGCCACGGACAGCTCTTCAGGAGAGTGTTTCTCTCTTTCTTGAACTTCCCTTCCCAGTTATCTGTTTGTATGGGTTTTCTGTATTCTATGCTTGAAATGTATGTAGTGGCATGTAATGTTCATAATTGCTATGGGCAGATGAAACCAGCTGACTTAAAGGTTCCCACATTGGACCTTAAGGATGCAGTTTAGCATCAGAACAACAAAATTAGAGCATGCAACCGTGATATGTTTTACAAAAGATAGTATGCATTGTTGACATTGTTGGTATATTTCATCCAAATAGCAAAATCCCCAAATATATAATGTGTCAGACTTTAGAAGAATTATAAAGAGACAACAGCTTACTCCTGTATTTTTCCTCATTCTAATCTACAAGTACAGGCTTCAAGGAACTGTGATGTGAGGTCACATTCACTGATTCTTTTATTAAAATCTGTGCTAAAATCTAAAGCTTTAGAGCCACTTTTTTTTTTTCTTTTTTTTTTCTGAAATCATTGAAAATGCATGGACTTATGGGAAAGAGTCATTTAGGTTAAATTTTTCAACTGTTTGAACTTTTCGAGAAGTCCAGCTTCAACATTTACTAAGTGAAAAAACAATTTGAATCATTTTCTTCAGGATTAGAATAACTTCTCATGCAGAAATAGACAATTTCTATTGAACTGGTCTGTTGATAACAGCAGTAATATAGAAGGGGGTAAGGTTTACAGATTTAGGACTCGGGAAGTAGGATACGGTGTCAGCCTATGTTCTCCTCTCCCTTGTAGCTACTACCCCTCTGAATGGGTTAGGATCTCTCCCTCATATCATAGTTCTTGCAACATCCCAAAGGCCCAGCTGTTTGGGATGCAGAGCTGATCTCTCACTCTTTACATGCATTTGTTCTGAAGTCTCAAGCAGAAGTCAAAACTGTTTCTCTAAGCGTGTTTTTTAAGCTCTTCTCATGAGCCTCTAGAAAAGAGGCTTCTTCCCCATTCTCATTGGTTGGATTCATAATCACAAAGGTAAACTTGATCAACACAGTGCCTTCATGTACTTCCTGTTATATATCTTCAAGTAGACAAATTAAAATTAAAGATTTGTATCTTCAGTAAAGTTTTTCAGTCCTTTCTCGCACTACTCAACACTGTTTAATCTGCCATCAACATTCCCTCTCTTTCATTCTCCAGGACATTGTGGTGTGTTTTGAATAGAAAGTGCCTCCTAAACAGAAATAGACTTGATTGACATTCAGTGCAGAATTGCATATGGACAAAAAGGCCAGAGAGTAACAGCTAGAGCCTTGACCTTCTGTTGAGTTGCAAGGTGCCATCTTCAGTGCTGCTGTGTGTCCAGCACATAGAAAGAATAAACTGAGCATATGATTCATTGAGTCAGCTGCTCTGACATCCAAGTTAGTGCCATTAGAAGCTCATTTTTGCTTCTAGTTTTACAAATACCTTTGCACTACTTCCCTGATTCATTTCCTATTTTCTTAGCTAAGCATAAATTAACTTGAATTTAAGCATAAAAGCATCATGTAGGATTACATTTTCTCTGACAGCAAGTACTACTTATTTTTCTTTATTTTTCAAGTAAGTGCTTAGACAGAGACAATAAAGAAATCTATTTTCAACAATAGAAATGTTTTTTTTTAATTCAACAGTAAAATTGACTTTTCTTGTTGATCTAATGGGCTATCAGTCAAGCCACTCTTGCTCTGAACTGCTAATATAGGAGATTTTGAATAGCTGATGATATTAAAGATATGTTCCTCCCTCAAATTTGAGTGTACAAGTTAGAGAAGAACACAAAGCTGCTGGCTAATGTCCTTCCTTCCAAAAAAAAAAAAAAAGAAACAAGACAGCAAGACAAAGAATCAAAGAGGAAGATAGAAGCTTTCATAAAATACTTTCATAATGTTCTCAAGAAGTAAGAAAGAAAACAAATCTCTCTCCTAACTGCTGCTAAAATCCCTTCTATTTTTCTGCTATTATTATCGAATAAGGTCATAAGCCTAACAGAGAAGGCAGTTTAGAAGGAAACTAGTAAACTTAAAATGGTATAACAGAAAGTTTGCACAGTCAGATCAAGGATTCAGAGCCAGTATGACAACATGTCAGACCCCAATTTATCTCCTTTTCCATCTTGCTTTTTAGGATAACTACATCAGTTTGGACAATTCAATCTCCCAGGCTGTGCACAGCATGCATCTCTCTGAGAGCCAAGAACAGAATTGGGATTCTTTATTATCAGCTCCCTGCTGTGTACTAACAAGCAGCCATGTAACATATTGGGAAGGTGTGGGTATGTCAAGAACTTTCCTCAGCTGGATATAAAAAAAAAGAAATTAATACTGAGACAAAATCATAACAAAGATATCAGCAACAGTGACAGAATAGTTTGTTAAGTGTGTGGGATATATGATACATTTTAGCCCAGAGCAGAGCAGAGCAGAGCAGATCCAGAGCAGAGGAGTCTGAGGGGGGCTCTCTGGGGACAGTGACATGGCCTGAGGGAACGGCATGGAGCTGTGTCAGGGGAGGGTCAGGTGGGGATTAGGGAAAGGTTCTGCACCAGAGGGTGGTGGGCATGGAACAGGCTGCCCAGGGCAGTGGGCACAGCCCCACGCTGCTGGAGTTCAAGAAGCATTTGTATAATGCTCTCAGACACAGGGTCTGAATGTTGAGTGGTGCTGTGTGGAGCCAGGAGATGGATTCAATGATTCTTGTGAGTGCCTTGGATATATCCCAACTCTGGATATTCTACGATTCTGTGATTGTATATTTGCAGGATGGCTCTGCTGGTATGAGGTCACCGTGGAAGCTCTTGCAGAGGAAAACGTCTGATGTTTTGATTGCAGAAATGGAGTGAAAATGGAGAGGTTGAACTTCTCATCTACTATCCTTCTAGTATTAAGAAGACGGAGGCTCTTCACCCTTATTTCCATTCCTTTCAGTGAGAAACCAGCGGCATATGTCCCTTCACCTTATTTGCCACCATTAAATATTTTTTTTTGTTTTTCTATTTTTATCAACTTGCACCATCCTCAGATCTGTCCATATTTATCAGAGCGTGCCCAGGAGAAAGAAAGATTTTATTTCTGACAATTATTATTTTTTTTTATATTTGCACATGAATATTTTGAAATGCACAAGGTATTTTATGCTCCTTGCAACTTTGAAATAAAATTTTTACATTAGTCAGATGTATTTGTCTGAGAATTTTCATGAACATTTTTACCATATCTGACAACTGTTTTTTTGTGTCTGTTCTTTGTGACATTTGGATAGCTGTATGGAGCACAGACAGGGATCTTTGTTCCCTGATGGAAGCGATGGGAAGCTTCCAATTCTGTCTGCCATGAATGCTCATGGTTTTGCATTTGAATTTCACTTGCTTTGAATATCCTACAAGTAAACTCTCAGCAGTAAGCTTTCTTCTTAGAGCATCAGATAAAATACAGAACAGAAGAATTTCCAATGTAGAGAGTGAAAATTCATTTAAGAGGTCAGTGTGTATTTAGCACAGTTACTCAGTTATTTCACCTCTGGGAACTAAACGGAAGTTGTAGTGTATAGTAGTGGGAAAAATAAGTTAGCATTCGGTTACAACCACTCATTTTGAAAGAAACCATACTATTTTTCTCTTATGCATTATTTAGTTAACCCATAATCTACATAATTTCTCCAACTGTCCTGTTCAATATTTTTTACCACATAGACAGAAAAGATGTCTAGAATACATTTAGTCCTGGAAAGAAAGCCCTGGGTTATTTTTCACTGAACAGCTTTTATCATAGACATTGTGAACACTATAGAAATACATGACCCCTAATTCTCCTTAAAGAAAGAAATATTGGCTCCTTGGAACACTGTTATTATCTCATACCTTTATAAAGAAAAAGGTAAAAAAAGATCAGAAAAACCTGTACCACTACCAGAGCAGAAATGTTCCTGCTGAATTCCAAGCCGTTTCCTAGCATCCAAGAAACTGAAAGCACACTTCACAACTCTGATATCCCTGTGACCTTGGTGGACTATAAAGACTTGAATGTCAGACTTTCAGCTGTGCAATGTAAAACCAAGCTGTTCAACAAACCATATGAGTCAGTGCCTCTGAACAGTGGCTCAAGAATCTGGACTTAACCTTTTCGTATTGAATGATTTATCAGAGTGATGGAAAATATTGAGCTACTGCATAAGAAATGCCAGAGGACACTGGACCCAGGAGGGATACATGCATAATTCATGACACTGATCAACAATATTCATAGGGAACAGTAACTACTTACTTTTTCCACTTTTTTGAGTAGACGTACAATTTATAAAAGGGAATTGCACTGTCACTCATCTTTATTCATAAATTCTAAGTCAGACAGTTTCTCAAACCCATCAGAAAATAATAGTTGTGCAAAATATGTTATGTATGTGTTGGTTTTCAAGACCATATGTATCCTAACCTATGGGGAATAACTGGGAGACAGGAAGCAATAGGAGAAGTCTGGCCATTCACCAGTGGACATTTTAAAACCCACTGTCTTAAAACATGAAGCAAAAGCCGATTTCTTTCTGTTCTCAGCTCTCGGGTTTGCCATACAAAAACCAAATCCATAACAGTGTCACTTAAAACAAAAAGCAAGTTCAAAATGACTGAGTGGTTTATTCCATGTGAGGACACCGTCCGTTTGTGCCAGTCAAGGTCGTTGATGTTACTTTTTTGTTTGGCAGAAAGCAGACATATGCCAGTTTCAGAATAATGGGTAACAGTAGGTTAGATTTGAAGTTCTGCTGCTGACTTCTCTCTGTCACTACCTATAAGGGATAAGCTGTTTACCATAGTTATGCTGGCCTCTGGGAAGTTTTCATGCAGATGGACTTTGCCCATTAGTTAAACTGAAATGCCTTCAATCTGAAGGAAGAATGCACATACAGAGTTATTTTGCGTCAGCTGGTATCAGTTAACTTGCTAAATATGGTCACTTGACAGTGTGGGAGCATGAAACAGGTGTAAACATGATCATGTAGTGCCATTACAGAGACTCTGGGATACCTGACTTGCAGAAAGATTTGTGTTTTCTCTGTGTCCTGTGTCACGATAACCAGTCTTGTACTGAAGGACATCTGAAGGTGCCTGAGAAACTACTAGACACCTAGGTCTAAATTGTTAATTTGTTTCCCATTTTTCTTTTTGCATTAATTCCTTGCTTACAGTGTAACAGCTGTACCTCAAGGGCATGAAGTACGGAAATATCAGATTACTGAAGAAAATGTACGTGCCTTAGATCACGTCATATGCAGCTCCAAGAGTACTGTCTCTGCACTTGGAAAAAAATACCAACAATACCTAAAAAAAAAAAAAAAAAAAAAGACTAATGTTAAAGCTTCAATAATTCATCAAAATACAGTTTAATAAATAATAAGCCATACAACTAAACACCTAATCATCCAGCTCCTGATTCTTGTGACTCACTGTTTATTACTTTCTCAATAAATTCATTTGTGTGACTTACCCAGCTAAATGCTTAAGAATAAAAAGGTTAATTGAAGGTTGGAGTAGGATGCATTATTGAATAGCTGACATATTGCCTTGATGTTATGAATAATCTGGAAGTAGTTCAGCCACTTTTCCCAAGGCTGAACTTGACCTGCAGTCTTTCTTCCGGAAGCATTGTCACTTCTTTATGTCTAACAGGGTTTGAGTAATTTTTTTTTTATTTTTTTTTCCATTCTTAAGAATATGAATTATTAATGGCATGAAGAATACATTCAGAGAAGAAAAAGCCAGGCATATCACAGCTTCCCAAACCTATATGATTTTGAAAAAAAGAACAAAAAAAGTTAAACATCCATACCTGAGGTTGCTCGTTTGCATACCAAAAAAAAGATAGTGAAGCAACTACAAAGAAGCTTTGAAATGAGAGGATTATTAGAACAAGAAGAATTTTGAATTAATCAGGACAAGCTTGTATAAGCAGATTCAAGATGCCAGAGGGTTTGGAAACTCTTTTTTCTGTAAACCACTTCCTATCACAGACACTCTTTGTGAAAGAATGAGGAGGTGAGCTTACAGGGGCAGATGGGGAGGAGGCAGTCCCATCTCTGATATACTCTGAATTAATGCATAAGTCAGGCAGGAGTTGAGTGTGTGAAGATAGGACTATAGAGCGATATAAAGATTTTGCAGCTACTGTGCTAATGATGAGGGGCAGATCCTCACCAGGTGTTATTTGTCAGAGGTCCAACAGAGGTAATGCAAATTGCACCAGCTGAGGATTTATCCCTCTAGTTCTTGCTATTTCTCCTCCTCACTCAGCCTCATCTCCTTTCGTTTTTATGATAAACAGGACTTGAACTCTGCTGAGCCTCACATTTCTGCATCTCATTGATGACTCATTAAGATTTTATCATTCTAGTGACATGTTATTGAACCCACTTTCCTTAGGGGGCTGGTCTGGTGATTACAGTAGTAACCAGTGACTGCTTAATCACCCACTTCATTATATTCATATTAATAATAAATACCAGGAGGTAGACAGTTATAATTACATTGCTAGTTTAGGAAGACATGAGCCCATAAAAGTTGGCAACACTGAAATACAAATTCACTCTGAAATATCACATGGATAGATGTGATTTGGAAGGTGCAGAGAAGGGTAGGAGAACATAAACATTGTTATTTTAAAGAGAGTTATTCTCTCAGCAACCATGATGCTGTTTAATTAAGCAGAAGAAAAATACTTCCCCAAGAAATGAGCAGCTTAGAAGAGATGAGGCAATTAGATATTCTCACGTCTGGCTGAGAAGCATTTTCCAACAGGGAAAGAGGCCCCAAGTAACCCTCCCTAGCAGCCCTGCTGTGATGCTCTTTGGAGCAAGAGATCATAGTTTTGTATGATGTTCGTGAAGTCCATGAAATATGGACAGGTCTCTGGGGTTGAACTCTTACATCTTGGATCAGCAGTGACTTTCAGCATTGTGCAAGTCTTGCAGCAGCAGTTCCCCAAACAATCCAGTGGTGCTGAGCAGACGGCCCCTTTGGACTCTGTGAACTGTGGCAATCACACCGAAGGCTTGATACAATATGATCCATCAAGAAGTGGCAAAAATGCTCAGCTGGATGTGTGCTGAACTGCAGGCACAGACAGGAGACGGACTTCTGCTGGTTTACCATATTTGCCTATTATGAGATTAAATGAACAGCCATCCAGAGGCGCTTGCTTGCAACAGAAGCATAGGGTGACTAACTTTCAGATATGTAAGTTAAAGCAGATGTTAAGTGAGGGCTTGTGAGGGAACATGCTGGACTTGAGAATCGTGAATAGCAATAGTATTTCTCACAAAGCAAGATAACTCTTCCATGGCTGAGGATTTCTGAAAATTACAGATTTCCTATAATACCCAATTACTCAAAAAATCCAGAAAAAAATCTGTTAAATCTTTAAAATGATCTTTGATAGTTACTTGGCTTTATTTTGTTTCAACAGATCAAGTTTTTGTTGCAGGGATATATTTTCACATAACTGAAAATGTTTTCTGCATAATGCAGCTAAAAGAGATGCTAAAAGTAAATTGAAGTCAGCATTGCATCCTGAATAGGACTGAGAAAAATCTAGCTTCTGTTCACAAGGTGGATGCTCAGCATTTCCCATCCCATAACTTCCAGGCTGTTCTATCAGTCAACTTAATTCATTACCTAGAGCTGCACATATTTATGAATCACGTTAAAATTCAGACAGCTCTCACAAGCGGAAACTGGAAATGTTAGTTCAGGTTTCTTCAGATAGGGAATTTAGTTCTCTCAACTGCTAGCTATTTTGTAAAACAGGAGGTTCATAATTGTGCCAAGCCTTGTAGACAGTGGATTGACTAATGTGTGAGTTTGGCCTTTAAAGAAAATAAGTTGAATGAATCCTAACAGGGCTTAGGCTAACGATTACTGTCAATAACTTAGTGTTCGGTTGTCTGAAGTTTCTCTGAGCGGTTCTCACCGCTAGGCTACGTCGACACCTACAGGGTTGAAGGAGAGTACTGGCAATGCCCACAGTCCCTAAATGAGATTCATGAGGCATCTTATTACTCAGCTCTCTTTGCCAAGCTATCCCTCCAAGTGTTTGCAGCCAGGAGAAATCTAAATCTGTATGGCTTCTAGGTGGTACGATGCCTCAGTTTATACAGGACTCATCATTACTTGCCAGTGTCATATTTCTTCCATGGAAGAAACTTCCACTAAGCTTTTAAGCTTCAGTAGTTTCCTTTAAAATAAGAGAACTTCATGGGATAGAGAGATGTAGATCCAGATTAAATAAAGACATTAGCTAGGAAAAATAGACTTACTGATTAGTGGAAGAAGGTTGTATGTATCTTGGACTCCTTGAAAGACTGGGCATTAAAAAATGAAAACCACTAAAGGGTTTGAGGAAACCAAGATTGGGAAATCAAGAAATGTTCTACTGTTCTTAATGTTAGATCCCTGTGCAATCTTTAGGTAGAAAAAACTATGTGGGATGGTTTTGAGCACTTTCATTTATTTGTACAAATCCTGTTATGTGAAGAAGAAAACTGCCAGCTCATTGTGCAGCAAAGAGATAAAGGATATTATAGGAACACTGGGACACACAGCTTGATTTTTATTACAATGGGAATTTTGAAGGATTTGGCACCTATATATATATTAAGTAGATGAAGAAAAAACAACACTACAATCCCGATATTTCAAATTTATAATACATTTATAATAATAGATTCAGACTTTGCTAATATGCATTTTGATTGAATATACATTCCCATCTCATTTCCACTGTTCCCTTTCCTACTTAGGCAAATAGGTAGTCTTTAGCTAATGACATTATATTGGATTCACGAACTGAGTTACAATTAGATAAAGCACTCAGTTTAGATTCTCTATTCTTCTGAGTTATTGGAAAGAAGACATAAAACCCCTACAGTCTTGGCTCCTGGGTCTTCCCACATATTACACTGACAATAGCATGTTGCAAAGCCACAGTGAAATATGCATAATTGGTTGGACTCTTCACAAGAGACACAATTAGTACATCAGCTCCCGAACTATTCCACTGCAAATAGTGACAGATTCCAAAAACTCTCCTCACAATTTGCCCCTTACTTTCATCAATGTTTTGGTTTGAATGGGAGGAAATGTTTGAAATAGCTGCTTATAAACAGAAAAAGCAGAGAGGTGACATCAACCTGCACAAGAAGACAGTGCAGGGAATTTTATAGTGCTCAACAAAATTTTCCAATGGAGGGAAACTGGCGAAAACATTTCCAAAAGTGAAGACAGAGAATCATAGAATCACAGATCCATAGACTGGCTTGGTTTGGAAGGGAAGTTAAAAATTATCCAGTTTCAACCTCCTGCCGTGGACAGGGTTGCCCCCCACCAGCTCAGGCTGCCCAGAGCCCATCCAACCTGGCCTTGAGCACCTCCAGGGATGGGGCACCCACAGCTCTCTGGGCAGCTGTGCCAGTGCCTCACTGCCCTCTGAAAAATTTCCTTCTCATATCTAACCTAAATCTCCCCTCTTTTAGTTAAAAAACCCTACCCCTTGCCCTATCGCTATCTGCCTGTATAAAAAGTCTATGTCACTGACAAGTGCTCTGAAGAGCACTTGTCCAAAGATGGATCTCTGGGAGACACCAATTGTCACTGGCCTCCATCTGGACGTAGAGCCATTGACCACAACGCTCTGGCTGGGACCATCCAGTCGATCCTTTATCCATGGAATAGTCTGCCCTTCAAATCTTTACCCTCCCAATTTAGAGATAAAAATGTTATGTATGAAGCAAAAAAAAGAGAATATTTCATAAACTGGTATTTTGAATAGGCAAATAAAGGTTAAAATTTATGTGTATGTTCATCAGTCTTCTTTCTGGTAGCTTTTACTGTTTTCTTTTTTTTCTTTCTTTTTTTTTTTTTTTTTTTGGCAGATCTTTGAATCTTTCTATTATCTGACTTCAGTGCACTTGCCACACAAACTCAAAATAGTAACTCTAGGCACAATTACAATATTATTAAAACTACTGCTAATATGAGTGGCCTAAGGATCTCTGAAGTAGTGTATGCTCTTTTTGCTCTGGGAAGATTACCTATGGAATCTCTGTACCAGACTACCAGAGTACTCTGCACTCAATTGATAAGATCATTTTGTAGGATGCCATTTCATGTTTAAGCTCCTAAACAACACACAAATACAGGGAAGTCCCAGATCATGCAGAATTGTGCCACTTCAGGCTCATACATCTGCTTCTGTCTTATACTTTCAAAAGGCTTCATAACTGCTAGAAAGTCCAGGTAGCCTGTCCATTTCCAGACAGATTTTTGGGCAATGAGTTACAAACACAGAATGCAGAAGACTCACTTGGATGCAACCCCGTACACAACTCTAGAAGATAATCCTGTTAGCACTGCAGAAATAAGAACAGGCTAGAAATGTCGGAGGATTTGGCAATCAGATTTCGAATTGTCGTTATACAGTTAATTCAGACTTCCACTGTCTTTCCCTTTACATTTGCAGAAGCTATAATCAATGCCTTTAGAGTAGTGCAGAACCAGGGAAGCTTTGGTGGTGAGTGACAGTATCCTACATATACATCATTCCCCTATTGTCAAATCCAAGTCTGCTCTTTCAGTGACATCTATGCATTCATACCTGCTAAATAGAGATTTCTCTGCAGCTTAACAAGAAGTCTTTTTTTTTTTTCCTATAGCGTTGGCACTGTACTAAGGAATGAACACAAAGTGCACAGAAATATTTTATCCCACATGCAGAATTAAATTTTGGGGGTACCTGCAGGATACACTGAGTATTTCAGAGCATTAATGTTACAGGATAGTGAGTTGTCAGCTCCAGATCAAGCAGAAATCCCAGAAAGGCTGAAAAAAACTTCTCATCAAATTCCAAAGATTTTGGCTATCTTTGGATGTTCTTTGAAGCACCAGACTAAAGAGAGTTCACTTTTGAATTTCATGTAGATAATATTCATTTTGAACATCTTACATTTTCAAACTGTCAAATTTTTCCTTGGTAGGGCAAACTTCAATTTGTGCCTACTGACTCCTGGTTTGCTTAGCTCAGAAAACATCTATGGAGTGACAAGAAGCATAAAACCATTGGCAGAGAGTAAGGAAGGAAAACCTCACCATGTACATTCTAGAGGCATCAATCTGACACCATTGCTTCACTTGGTATGTCATAATTTTCTTGAAAGTGTACATTCTGGATGTGAAATCTTCAATATAGACCAGTGTATGTGAATATAATTGCCCTTAACTTTTGAAATGAAAGTCCTTCCAGATTGCTGTGCTTCAGTTGCAAAAGTTTAAGATATTGCATTGTGTTCCATTGCAGTTTCATTGCCGTGTGTTATCTGACAGCTGATTAAGCCAGTCTAACGGATAACTGCCTCTGAAAGCAGTGGTTTCACTCTTCCTGCTACCCTTGTCACTGTACTTATAAAAAACTGACCAGTTTTTTGCCAGTGTAGTTCTCTGAGCAGATGCATTTCTGGACTATTAGAAAAGTATCACTCATGGTGCAGAAGTGGCAGAACAGCCCTTCTGGCTGTTGAATGGCCTTTCATTAGCCCAGTGTGTGTCACTAAACATCACTCATAGAGGACAGCAATTCTGCTGTACAGGAGAAACTGAAGTGAAGACCTATTTTCTAGATGAACTTCATTCTGTGGCTTTGCAGCAGCCATGACCTATAGTTTGGCTTCTCTCACCTTTGCTTTCTTTCTTGTTTTCTGTACAGATCTTTCGTCCTCTTTCTTTGCCACACAGACAACACACAAACCTCTCTGTATCTTATTAATGAGAGATGGAGAGGAGTTAGCTGTCAGAGCTGGATCCTTCATTTTCAAATCATTATTTAAATACTTAATATATATATATTTTTTTAATTTTACAAATGTATAACACAATCATAACTGCATTGAGAGATTTTTTCCCTGTAACAAAATTAGTGCAAGCCTGTCACCTGACATCAGCAACTGCAGTCATCTGTTCCAAGTTTCCCTGTAATATTTAATTTTTATGACCAACAAACAACACAGCAATTTACAACAACCTCTTCTGTGTCCAACTGGAGACTGAAAATTACATTGAGATATATGTTGCTGATCAGTCATTGATTTTAAGAATTGTAGGTTCACAGAAGTGGGGTTAAATATACCAATATATATCTGAGATTCTGTCAATTTTCCAGTGACTTTTCTAGATGATATGATTTTTCTAGGCTCAGTACAATGATGGATTTAGAAGGAACTAGACCAGAATAAATCTCTGATGTGAATCTGCTATGTAAAAACTTTCAGTGAGTTTGATTTACACTAGACTTTATCTTTTTGCAAGTCTCACTTTATTCAGATGCTGTATATCTGTATTGGGGATTGGTATTGGGCTAGTATTAAAAAACAGAATAATGCAAAACCCCCCATAAAACTTGAGTCTATCAATGGTTAATCATTGTCCTGTATTTTCTTTCAGTTATGCTTCTCAAAGGATTATTCAGATATAAATTCCTTCCTCTTCGTTTTGTGTATTTGTATGGATGCTCACAACTTGTAATCAACATACTGAGCATAAAACATGCGGTTGATGTCTGTGTATGTGCATCTGCACGCGTAATAAGCTTAATTTCAAGAAAAATTTGGCCACACCAGAAATCTAGAGTCACTCAGGAAACCTGGGGTCATGCTAGATCAGGGCACCTAAATCTGTTCAGTCCATCAGTTAGCGCTCAGGACAGACTTCCTCTAAGAGTCTAGTGAGATGGAACAGGATTGGTTATATTCTGTATAAAAGTTCCATTCATTTGCTGCTATTAACTGATACAGGTTACACAGTAAAGATTTGGAAAGGGCACATGTGCCCTCTTCAGCCTTCCTTTCATGTATGTTGCATTAATTAGCACTTAGCTTTTAAACACCGCAGAATCAAATCATATAAAAGAACAAATCCCTGGCACTGCCTTTATCCTTACACATCTGTATAACTTGTACCAAATGTGAGACTGTTTTCAGGTCTGGTTTGGATCTACCTGACTAGAAAGTTGGGAAGAATATGAACTTGTACAATGATTTCAGAGAGAGGAGAATGGGTACTTAAGAGGTCTTCACTGTGCTTCTTGCTGCAAGCATTATCTCAGACATTTACTGACTTCTGAATAACCAAGACAGAAACCTACACAAACCTTCGTCGGGAATTAAACTAGCTCTTGCAGTACCATCTAAAGCAGTGAATTTTCAAGGATATGTCAGTACAAAAAGCAGCCAAGGATGACAGAGTGGGAAAGATTTGATATGTGAAGTGCATTTTACATTGAACAGTAAAGTTCTGCCCAAAGGAAGATGCAGTATAGTGATGGTTATTTGCTATTAAAGTTTCCTGAACTCAGTGGGATAGGAATCCATCTACGTGCAAGAAGTGAAAGTGACATTTCAGCATCATACTGACTTCATCTATCTTAAGAGTGTCTCTTTTGACCTAGCTGTCTAGGCTCTCTCAAATCAATGAGGGAGATAGGCATCTCCAGAGGATGATTTGTCTAATGACAGGTGTTTGTGAAAGGCTGGATAAATTGCCTTCTCAATGAGCTTGTCTCTTTCCATTCACCCTATACAGTGAATAGAAATCTTCATGTCTAGTTTGGATTAAATGGAAAATTTAATCCAAATTTAGTCAATGTTTCATCTTTGTTTGGCTATTAATCAATCTCAACAGCAGTTTATTGCATTTTATAGCACAAAGTAAACAAAAGTGATCTTTTAATTGATCCTCTTGTGATATTTTATATCCTATCAAACATGTGCTCAGAAAAAAATTATTGGATAAGAATTTGTTTCCTTTCAATTGCTATAAGAGCATTCTGAGTATCTCTAAATGATGTCAGACTTTTATTATTGCACAAATGGAAATCTCTGTCTTGCTTTCCAAACTTTCTTTACTATTACTGAGAATGAAAAAAGCTATTGCTGGATATGGGAGAAACAGGCCTGTGTGACCGTATTTTTAAATTGTAAAATGCAGTGATTATCTCACAGTCATGAGAATTTTGGTAGAAGTAACAATTGTTTCAAAGTCTTTTCTTGTCATATATTATTACACTCGCTGACTTTTGACTCACTGACTATGACTTCACTGGAAAGTGAAGCACCATAAAAAATTCTATTTAAGAGCTCCCCTGCAACATTCCAGTTGAAGACCTTGCTTATCACAGAATCACAGAAT
>WBMW01005642.1:154632-167835 GCA_013396635.1 Penelope pileata | reverse complement strand
AAAAAAAAAAAAGAAAAAGATGCTTTGGAGTTTGATTTAAAGATCTTTTTGTTGAATTAGTTTATTTAGATTTATTGCAAGTGAAAGATTATCTCATAGTCGCTTTCTTTTCTTTCTTTTGATAAATGAGAAGAGGCATTCAATAAAGCAAAGCTTCTGATTTAGCAATGCTTTCTGCTTTCAGAAACTGAGAAAGCATGATGAATTTTTAGGATTCCTTATCTAAAAAGTTGTCTCCTTTTGAAAAAGAATATTATGGACTTAATCCTATACCACTCAAAAGCATAATGTGGACATGATGACATAATATCACACCTGACAGTGTTAATGGATAGCTGCGCTCTGCTCTGGCACACTTTGAATATATCTATGGTTGAGTTTAGCAGCTGCAAGATTCTAGTACCTCCTAACGCTTTATGTAGCCAACCATATCTACGAAATGGAAACTTAAAATCTGAGTAAATCAGAATAGTAGCGCTTTTCAGTCATTTCATGGTAGCTTAAATTAATTGCAGGATAGAATCTAAGGCATATATATTACACTAATTAGTATTGTATGCGTGCTTTTTCATGGTTTCTTACTTTGTTACGGCATCCCTTTTTATCTAGAGATAAAAGACCTGTCATTATTCATGAAATGGGCATCCAGTGAACAACTAGTGATTGTCTCCCTGCCATCCCAATTGTCTCCAACCTCTTAGATTAGAAATTTGTTTAATTTCATTGACTGTGTAGCTTTTGGAAGTTGTTTACTGTATTGCTCCCCAACGTGCATTAATTACTGTAGTAGTGATGGTTTGCGTTTTATGTTAATGAAGAAATAGTTCCTAACTTCAAATGCAGTCTGGGTATTTCATGACATGGCCATCAGCTATCAGAATCTTAGGTACCAATTTTATGGTGAGTTTAACTGTACTTGGTATTTTCATGTAGCTGCTTTACCAGGTTGAACTAGTAACAGGGAACTGCAGATCCTCATCCACAAGCTTGACTTTAGACACGTATTCTAGACAAAGCTTGAGATGGTGACACTTTGTGTTTCATTTAGTTGAAAAAGTGAAGTGAGAAGAGCAGATAATTTCAGGATGTGCAAACTCATTCTGAGGTTTTATGCAAGCTTGCACAAATTGTAGCTTTTTTCCATTATCTAGAGATGTGTTAGATATGAAACTAATTCAGAATAGCTGAAGCACGATAACACTCACTTAGAATTGCCTTCTTTTATGTTTGCACCACAGATCCAACCTGTTATTGAATGTGCTTAATAATAATTTACCATGTATTACAGAAAATGAAAAACTCCTCTGAAGGAGAGCGAATAGAGGAGTTTAAAAAAAAAACAAGTGTGTATATATATACAGTGGCTATTTTCTTGAACAAACTTGGATCCTACATTATTGACAGTCAGTATTAGCATCTTACCAAATGAATAGATACTTCAGGAAATGGTGTGCTTCAGTGTCTGGTCCCACACAGTAGGCTTTTGTTGTTGTTGCCTGAAGGCACGGTGTAACAAAATAGCAAGAAATCACAATTCAGAGGCTTTTGCTGCCCTTTTTTGGTTATGACACTACCTATACTTCTGATGTTGAGTCGTCTTATAAATCTGCATTCAGTGCTGCAGATCCATAGAACCTTCTCTTTCCACATTTGTGGACTAAGAGCTGAGATTTAGTGTTTTCCAAAAAGTAAAGCTCATACAATGGTTTACATCTGTACATCTCATCTAAGAACAAATCTTAATTAAAGCATGAAGCTTTTAAGCAGACTCTCCCCAATCTTATGAGAGCAGTAAATGTTATCATAAATAAAAAAAATTACACGGATAGAGTATTGAAGCAGTATTAAAGATATTTTGCAGTGAATTTGACACTGTAGCGTTTGTGTTTCTTTGAAATTTAGTTTGATTTTTATTAGAAATGTCACAAAAAAGGAAACTGCAAAGAAAATGATGGTTACGTTTCATCTAATTAGCAAGCAATAAATAAAGAATAAATAAACATACAATTTGCATGGACACAGCAAATCCATCTTCCATAAATACGCTGATATTTATCCCACTGGGAGACTGAAGGAAAAGAATGCTCAGATGTTCAGTCATGGAAAAGAGCAGAATCGGCAACATCCTTAATAAAACCAGTAGGAAGTAATCCTGAGAACAGCTGCTTTGTGGTTAACTCTCAGATGCAGTGATTAAGAGTAAAATGTAAAAATCTAGACAATATTAAACACTCTTGAAAAGAGTGATTACTTTTTAAAGTAAATATCTCTAAATTCCTGGGAAAGCTCATGTTTAAAAACTCTTATTTCAGTATAGTTCAGTGAAATAAAGGAACTTTGACCACTGTATAAAAATCAGCTTATTGCTCTGAATCTTTTCTTAACTTCTCAAATTGAGATTTGTGTTTTCAAAGAAATCTATAATTGAAAAAATGAAACCTAGAAAGAAGGATTATCTTTGAAAATCAAAGACTTGCTAAGCTTTATATATTCCAGATTTTATATGCAATTACATAGTGAATACTTAAGTCTAGATATAAAAGGGGGAGCATAGGTATAGCCATAAATTTTAGGTATTAATTTACACTCTGTTTTTGCACTAAAACATATGTGAACAGAAACCATGTAAGTGGTATTAAAATACACACATGCAGTACTGCAAATATTCAAGTTTAATCTAAAGAGAAAATGTTTTGGTGAAACATGCTAGCGTATATGTTATTTAGAAAACAATGATTTTCAGCTAAGAGTTTTGAGTTTGGGATTTATGTGTTTCCTCATTTGGAGGAGGTGGGAGGGCAAAATAGATACATTGCTTTGTGAAAATAAAAAGGTTTTGTGTTGCTCTCTGTGAGTTTTTTTTTCCCTCCTATGAGAGATGAGTTTTGAGTCTTGACCTCTTTGCACATTGTTATGGCAATAGGGAACAACACTGGGTGCCCTCTGACAAGATACTTACTGTATCTGTAAATTAGTCAAATAAAGAGTTTGGAAAGCTCCCAGCTTATAAAAGGCCAAACAGTGTAACAGGCATTTATATTTTCCGTATAATTTCTGTCAGCAGCAGGTTAGTGTGCTGGAAACATCCTTGCTTTTTTATCTACATCTCAGTCGTCAAAGTAATTTGTTTCTATCCAGGGTAGTTCCTAAGGAAAACATCTCTCATCCCTTTCAAATGCCTGCACTGTGCCTGGATGAACTGCAGCAGCTGCAAGTGATTAGAATAGACTGACATGGGAAATCACATGAGAAGGGATTCATCTCGCTAAAGAAGTGGAATCAATGCCCTGTTGTGTAGGAGAAGAGGAGTTTAAGTACAAAAGTGAGCAGATTTACAAAGGGATACATGGGAACTGAGCTGTGTGATTACACTGCCATTTAATATTACACATCACATTCTACCCCCAGCAGATTATTTTCCAAAACGAGCTGATAATCACAGGCGATAGTTTCATAAAAGCATAGGAACTGCCAGGCAGGAATGAAGCAGTTGTTCCTTTATCCTAGTCTTCTGTTTTAGCTCTCCCAAAACACATAGTGATATCAGACAAAAATTGAATATTAAGTTCACAACTGTAAATATTACATCTCTAATTTGAAGAAAATGGCATTTCCCAAACATGAGGTTTGATTTCACTTTAAGTCTGCACATTGAACATCAAGTGGAATTTCCCTCTTGAAAGAAAGCTTTTCTTACAAGCAGTATGCTTTAGAAAGAAAATATTGTTCCGTGCCTTCATTTTCTCTCTGCTCGCATTGAGTAACCTCTTGTTATGTAAGCCCTTCTATGATTTTCAGTGCTAGTAGGACATGTATATCATACAGTTTGGGGATACCTTGCTCAGTATTTTATTTCTGCTCTTAATCTTAGTGTGAATGTGGTGCTAAGATTGTAGCTGGTGGTAGATTCTTGCTGCAACAGCAGATAACTGACTAGACAGACGGAAACCCCCACCATTTAGGAACAAGGCAGGCTAGGTGATTTTTTATATATAAATATTTTAATCCTGAAAAATTAGGTGAGACAACTTACGTAACAATTGAATTATGGGGATATTCATGCATACTTTAATCATCTACTTAGATAATTGTGTATTTTTGATGTTCGGGGCCTTCATAAAGATAACTGTGGATTGGATTCAGAGGCATTCCAGTTTGTCACCCATCTGAGGTGTTGTTTCTTGTTGTAAGATTAGGTAATGTTCTGGCAGTGATGCGTCTGTAGAAGGTGGGCGGTGTTACTGATGCCCTAAAGTACCGCATCTGTCTGCCATCTAGGACTGTTGACAAGTTGCCTTCTGAATGTCATCTCTCTGCATGACATTCTGGCAGTCATTTCCACCTGCAGGTGTTCTTCCTTTTGGTTGTTCAGCTCAGACAAACCTAGTGTTCAAAATTTTGTATAGTGACTATTCTGGAGAGAAACAGACCCTTTCTTTTTCCATAACAGTGCTGGAAAAATGACATTCAGTGCAACAGCTGTGAAAAACAAGTTACCCAGTTATTGGACACTAGATAATGTTAGAAACAAGGATGTTCATTTTTTCTAGCCACAGGTTCTTTGAATCAGTCTTTCACTTAATTCTCCTGCTGGTGCTGTCCTAGAACTACTGAAGTGTAGTTCAAACTGGAGAAGGAACTAATGCAGTTTCTTTAGTTTACCTTTCCACATGCTGAAAGAAATGTGTGGTCATTTCTCCAGGTGATACAATTACTTAACTTTGTAAGCTATTGTTATGAAGCATGACAACTCATTAAACAGACCAAAAGGTAAGTATTGTAAAGGAAATAGCAAAATCCTGTAAATGTTATACAGGATGTTAACAGAAGAACCCTTACCCTTGTGGACAGCAGTCATTCAGGAACTGTAGCTTTAAACCACATGAAACTGTTTGAAGCTCAGATTAATGTTTTCTGCCTATAGCCATGAAAAACTTAAGCATCTCTCCTAAATTATTTATTGAACTCTGTGTATTTAATGGAGATATTTTTTTTGCAGGGTGTTCCTCGTGCTGCTTAAAACATCAGTATTCGTCCATTTGAGATGAATTTCCCTTTAGACTGCAGAAGTAGGCATGCTAAGTGAACTGTGTTAGGTGAGAAGTGCTTGTGTGGTTGAAGTGGGAAGGTATTCTGTGCTCAAATTAGCTGCTTCAACCAAGAATGAAAAAAATAAAACCTAGACCACAACCTTCTGATGAGCATTTTGAGAGCAGTGCTGCCCAGTCACTGAATGATCTGTTAGTTAAATAGGTTTAAAAAATGAAGTAGTAATAGAAAAACTTGTTTTGAAGGCAAAGAAAACTTTCTTCTCATCAAGAAATAAGCAACTACTTAGAGAATGAGCAGGATGACAGCAGCTCTGTCAGAATAGGACCCTGTTTTCTCTGAAAGAGGCTGAAAACCCAAGTGTCTCCTAGCAGTCAGCTGACTACATATGCACACATCTATATGAAATAAGAGAAAATGTTGAGTAAATTAACCTCCAGAAAATGGTGGAGGTTTGAAAAATAATTTTTTTCCAGAGATGGGCTTCTTTTTGAAGCTAGAAAACTTGTTTTATACTCATCTGTCACATGCATGCTTGCATGGGTATGCAAGTTCTGTGTAGTAGTTTCTGGAGCTCACAAGGCATTAATAATTCAGTCCCAGAGGGGAATTATAAGAATATGGGGGAGATGATGTTGGGTCAGACCAAGATACGCAGAGCAAGGCACTGTCTCCATCAGTGCCAGATAATGGGAGAGTAAAAAAAGAGAAAGCTATGTATTATACTTTCCCCAGGTACTCTCCTGGAATTCACTGCTGTAGGCAGAGGTTCAGTATTCAAATATGTACTTAGTCTTTGCCAGCCTTCACAGTGTCCAAATTAAAGTTGTCTTTCTCCACATCCCTTGAGATTTTCCTGGCCTTTGCATTTGTCCTCATATCTGCTTTCTGCTAGTGTTGCCACTCTTCGTGGTCCGTTTCTTCTCTTCATCTATTCTGTTAGTTGTTTCTGTACTGCTTCCTTTGTTTCAAATTTGATTTCAATTCACTTCAGGGCTAGCTATGTAGTTATTTAATACTTCATTTTGATTATTTGCTCAAAGGAGGTCAGTTATATTTGTGTCACATTCCTATGGATTTAGACCCTGTCTTTCAGCAGCCTTCCGTAGTACAAGGAAGTTCAGGAACCAAGATTCCTGAACATCTGCTGACATACGTCCAAAACATTTTGTGGGAAAACAAGTTGGTGTAAGATAGCCAGTGTCTTATTCTGTGATGTAAATGACTTTGCATACACCTACGTTGTGCATCTGGGGCCACAGAGAAACTTCGGGCCTTGTCATTAAAACTGCTTAACCCTCCAAAACCAAGTAACAGAATTCTTGATGCATATTGAGTCATCCCTCACTTTGCCTGGGAAGTTCTGAGAGTAGCCCAGGTCAGAAGTATTCCAGGAACTGTTCCCGGAATGAATGATTGCGGTGTTCTGTGCTCTAGGTCAGGGTTTGGTTAATGTAGATATGAGGAGCCATTTCTTGCTCTGTCTATGGAGAATCCTTTTATGTATCCATTCTGGGGTGGCTTTGAACTGGTTACAAGCAAGCAATCTGATAGCGTGACCAATAATCGTTACTCTGCAGCCTGTGAAGGGAAGCTGCTAGAGTTTGTATTTCTAGGGTGCAAATGCAGTGCAAGGGTTATGTTGCAGGTGTATTTCTTATAAATATTTAGTGGCGATGCATGGCCTTCATTTGCTTACATGGTATCTCATGGCTGTGATATGATAACCTGTTACAGATTGTTTGAACTGCAAAGCCCTGGAGCCCTGCTGGAGGTGAAAAGTGGATGCTCCTTACCTACAGTGAAACATGTCACGCAAGGGAGCAGAGAGCTCTCTAAAAACAAAACAAACAGAAAATACCATACCAACAAACAAACAAAAATACCCCAAAAAAACCAACAAAGAAAAACAACCATCTTGTGAATAACAGTAACCAGCAAATAGAGGAAAACTAGAGTTGGAGGCCCATTTATTTCTGAAACACCTCCAAGTTATTTCTGCTATTAGTGCTTCTGAATTCATGGACATAATGAATGTGCACCTTCTGATCATACATTACAATTGCTGTGTCAGGCTGTGCTGTTTCTGCTGATGACTTCTCTTTATCTTCCAAAAGGTGTAAATCACCTGTCTGCTTTCTTCCCAATAGTGAATAACTGGTACTGACTCAGTTTCGGTGATTTATCAAGTATCTTTATTCTATGTTTCTGCCCACTTACTACGCAGTTGTATACGAGAAGCATTGTGGAGAGCTTGCAGAGGAAAACTGTACAGTTTGCCTCACAAATGAACAGATCCTATTTTGTCAGATTTAACACTATAATTAGATAGTTTTAGACTTTGTGTTCTTTGCAGTCTCCAGTTATTTTCCTTAAGAATTACATTAAGTTGATTAAAAAGGAATTCGGTTAAGGCAAAGTGCATGTGTTTCTGGGAGAGGGGATGAAGCCACCTGAATGCTATTTTATTAGAGTTAAGGCAAAGCTGTAGCTTTGGTTCATAACTGAATGTGGTAAGAAATTGGATTAATAGCAATTAAAGGGAATTAAGTGCTTTGATTATCTACATAGAGATTTACAGAATACAGGTATGAGCTGGTAGTTGGATGGAGGTGTTGCTACTTTCACAAAGAGCTAGTGAAGAGCAATGGGTATTGTATGGGGATGGGGCTAGTGAGAAGGGGGCATAGTGCCATGGACACTGGACAGGACTACAGAAGGCTGTTGTTTGAGCTGGAAGAAAGAGTTATGACCTGAGTTTTGGATTTCATTTGAGCTCTCTGTACTAGGAGGAATTGGAGGCTTCTGGTTGTCTCATGACAGCTTCTTCTTGTCTCATTCTGGCACAGATTATGGGTTTTGTTACAAGTTGTACCTGTGCTCCAGAGGAACATAACTGTTACTTAATGCTGTGTATTTGGGCTACTAGTCCATTCTAGAGTATATCGGCGCACTGCCTATTTCTGACTTTACAGTAGGAGCATAGAAATTAACTGACTTCATTCACCTGAGCACATTTTGAGGGGATAATTCTGTATAGTACTCCCCAGTCAGTTTTTTTGCATCTTTTATATTTTCTATTTGGTATTCAGGTCTCAGAAGTCACTTTTGAAAGGTTTATTATTAAGTTTTTAAGTGGCTTTCTTCAGGGTCTATGAAAAACGTGTTTTTTTATATAGAGGGGAAAGAGCTTGAGTGAGACAGCAAAGAGAACTTGGAAACAATCTACACATGAACACAAGTATCAGATTACCAAGGCTCGTAGTATATGCTGACAGTCACACACCTCACCTTTCTACATGCTGTCACAGGGTGATACAGATAAGAAGGGACCTTCATTCCTACATTTAGAAGATAGACTCCCAAAGTCATTTACCTACAGTGACCTAAAGGAGTTAAACTGAAGTTTTAATCTGACTCTATGATTTTCTTATGTGTAGAGACACAGGTACTTGCTTCTACGAGGGCTGCTCTGAAAGTAATGCTTCCTATTTTATTATGTTGGCCTAGAATGTCAGAGGTGGATGTTGGTGGTATGGCAATAGAGGCTGAACCTTCCCACTGATATTCCATTACGTTTTGTTGCCATATGGCAGATGGCAGCAGAGGAGCAGTCTGACAAAATGGTGTCTGACATGGAAGTGCGGATGAAGCAAAGGTGTGTCACTGAATTCCTTCATCCAGACTAAATGGCACCCACTGACAGTCATCAATGCTTGCTGAGTGTTTATGGAGACCAAACAGTGGATGTGAGCACAGTGAAGCAGTGGTGGTGCGTTTCAGCAATGGCGATGCGTTTCAGCAATGGCGACAGCAACAGTGGGTCACCTCCATTGGTGCAGATGTTTATAAGCATAGCATCCATGCTGTTGTTCATCGTTGGCAAAAATGCATAGCTAATGATGGTGACTGTGTTGAGAAAGTGTTTTTTAGCTGAGAATTTGCTTTGTCAAAGTGTTATCATGCTCTTTGTATCTGTTGTAGTTTCCATATAAATAAATTGGAGGCATTACTTTCAGAGTGACCAATGTGCATATTCCTAGGTGGCTGTTAAAAATGGATCAGTGTTTTACTATTTCCAAATTATTTACTGATAATTACTTCGTGGTAGCCTAAGCCATTGAAATTTCCATTTGCATTGTAAGAGCAGCTATGCTCTAGTCACTAGACCACAAAGAACATAGCTATATGAACATACAGAAATGGACACCAGCTGTGCTGTCTCATTCCCTGAGCTGTCCAGAGATAAGAGATCTCCAGACTTGAAGCCAAGTGTTGCTTTGTGCTTGAGGAAGTTTGACCTATTTCCCTGCTGGGACATACTGCGATAATGACACGGCTCTGTAGCATCTGGAGTAAAGATAACTCATGTTCATAGGACAGAAACTGCAAACATAAATCTGTTAGCTCCTTGTCATGCTATCTAAAATCATGCAACTTTTCTTTTGACCTCAGATACATTATTCTATCTTGCTGCTTCTTTTGGCAAAGTGTTCCTGTTTACCTAAAGCCTAGAGCTAGGTATTTGACAGTAAAAATTTTCAGAAAACCTAATTTGCTCTGGTGCCTTCTTTAAGCAGCCTTACCTTTTCAGGCAGGTTGTTGTGCATCTTCCTCTGAAGATCCTGCTATCATTAGCATACAGTCTCTGTGCGATGGTAACCACTCTTTTGTGGTGCTCTGCGCCATAAAACTCCATTTTTGAAAAGAATCTTTCAATGATTAGCAGTTTGTTATTAATATCAACTCAGTAAATGCATTATTTTGAATAACACTATTGCTTTTCCTGTGGTGATAAACTCTATGTTCACTTGTGCAGTAGCTGAATAATGATTTCTTTGAAAGTCTAATTAAACCACTGCCTGCCTGATAGGTAGCTGTCTGACCTGCACAGCAGTAACACTTGTTTTTATGACTTTTTCTCAGTCAGTGCTGAAACAATACCTCTTATAAAATACTGTATTTATTTGAAACAATATCTCTTAGAAAATGCTGTATTCGTTTCACTGTGAAAGGTAGGGACATCCAGATTGGAAGATGCCTCAGGGTTTTGTACTCTAGCCTCCTGCCCAGAGCTGGGCTGGCTTTGGGGTCAGAGCAGGTTATTCAGGGCTTTATGTGGAAATCCTCTGAGGATTGCACAACCTTGACACAACCTCTGTCTGCAGCTGATTGTACCTTAAAAAGAGATTGAAAAAAGAATCAAAATACATAAAGGAAGTTGAGAGAATTGATAAAACTGCTGTTGGGTGTTAGAAAACTTTTTACAGATTTTTCTGTCTGTGCTTAACTATTTCAGTGTTTGCTTCATCTTATCCAGTGTTTAGAGTACACTAATTGACGTTAACTTACATTTTAAGGAGATGAGGTGAAATTCTGCTGGATTAAATTAATTGCCTGTTTCCTTGCCTTGAGAAGCTTGAATCAGAAAATGAGGTTCCTTTGTGTGCTGGCCTGAAGAAAGGGCAAGGTGGAGTGTGACCACCTGCTGTTGTTATTTTAGGCAGTCAGAGGAGGCCTTGCCTTGGCCTTTTTCTTCCACCATTCTGTATCAAACAAGTTTTCTCTCCTAAACTCAGTCTGCTCCAGTGCCTTCCTGAGGAGATGTTAAAATTGATACCTCCTTTGTTCAGAATAAAGGCTTTGAGGCTCTAGGAAGTCATACCAATAGGCCATATGCACCCCTCAAATGAGAGCTTTCCTTGAGCCAGGTCACTTCCACAGCCCAACTCTTAAGTTCTAGGGATGTGTAAATGTGTTGGAGTTGTGAGAGAGCAGTTGTCTGCTGTTCATTGGAAAGGAAATGCAGTCTTTACTCATAATTGCAAATCTAAATTGCCCATTCTAAAAGCTGAAACAAAGCTTAGTTCAGTTTCTTTTGGGGAAACATGTTTCTTTGAGACATGATCAAGGACAAAAATCATCACAGCTTATTTACTTGTCTTAGTATGAAGGAGTATTTAATTCACTTACATTACTCACATGAATTAAAGATCATAATAAAAATGATGCTTAGATAACTCCATAAACTTGATTGCTGATAGATGCTCGCCATGTTTTTTTTTTTTTTTTTTTGTAGGGTTGATCTGTCAAATTTGTGATCTGAGAGTGTAGTACTTGCTTGAGTAATTCATAAATTCTGTCATTAAACAGCTTTTCACATTGGCATCAGCTTTTTGTGTAAACATCTCTGTTTCTGGTATAGCCATACTCCTAGGCCTATCTTCAAGGGAAAGATGTTATATCCTTCAAGTCAAATATGCTTCTTGGTCTTGTAATGCTTTTTTACTAGAGTTTGGGGCACCTATGGCATCAGATTTAAACTCATGTTGAGACTTCATACTATTCTGAAATCATCTGAGGATTGATTAAACCCTTTGACTATTCAATTCAAACTATGTCAGAGTATTTAGTTAAAGGCTTTTGTTTAGAGCATTGCAAATATGCTGTTAAAATATCCTGAGAGGTGTGATGTTAGAAGTGGAGAAAATGACAATAATTTAATGTATCTTTTTTGGAGTATGTATTCCCATTCACACATACAAAACATTGTTTTAAAGCATCCCATTTGTTTATGCAGAGTAAAAGTTTTATTTATGCAGATGAAAACACTAGCTATCAACTGGGAAATTAGAACCACTTCATAGCAGAAGTAAAGTAAAATCAACATCTCTAACAGGGACCTTGCACATATCGTTAGTTTAAACAAGTGATTGGCCGTGGTGGCTGTTCAACCTCTGTTCATGTAGGGAGTTACGTTTTTTTTTTTCCTATCCCCAGCAGTGATGAGAGAGAAGCAGATTCTGCCTCCATGTTGTGGTGAGTTTTCAGTCATACTAATGCACAATATTTTGAAGATGAAGAAGTGTGCTTGTCTGTGGGAAATCTACATATACATAGGGAACCAGATAATAGAGAAGAAAACATACAGGAGGGAGTGACTTTTCAGAGCATGAAAAACAAGTACATAAAATCAGGGAAGAGCTCAGGTGTGAAGTATCCTTCTGAGGAGAGGCTGAGAGCTGAGGCTGTTCAGCTTAGAGAAGAGGTGGCTCAGAGGGATGTCATCAGACTGTATGAAGACCCATGGGGAGAGTGTAAAGGTGATGGAGCCCCCCTCTTCTGAGCAATGCCTGTTCAAATGATGAGAGGCAATGGGCACAAATTAAAATGTGAAATTCTGTCTTTTTTTTCTTTTCCTCTTTTAAAACTGTGTGGTCAAGAGTGGTCAAAGACTGAAACAGGTTTCCCAGATAGTGTAGTTGTATACATAACATATTTACTAACTTCTGTATCTCTGGTCCCAAAAGCAGAATAGAAGTGTACTTGAGCTTTGTGTAAACAATTTCTTTTCCAAATTACACCCAACTCTTCAAAACGCTTTCCTGAAACTGATTTCACAATGTGAATTTACTTTTTGTGAAATGTAAATTTATTTTATTGAAGATTAAACAATTCAAAAGGAGCAAGGACAAGTGGCAGGCTATAGTGCTCAAGGTTTTAGGAGTTTTTGATTTGAGAGGGAAGAGCGTGTCAGGTTAGAAGACCACATTAAATATTTGTTTTAGTTAAGTTCTAAAGAAGTGAATGCTTTCCCATGTTATCTCAGCTTCAGGTTAGTTTTTATCATGCAGAAGTCAGTAATATAACAGGCATTTTGGCACAGTCAGCGCTGAGGCATACAAATGGGGTAGAGAAAATACTCTTAGCACTGATCTGTTGAAGCCATTGTGTTCTACTTAT
This sequence comes from Penelope pileata, assembly GCA_013396635.1. Lineage (NCBI taxonomy): Eukaryota > Metazoa > Chordata > Aves > Galliformes > Cracidae > Penelope > Penelope pileata. The sequence goes on along the minus strand of WBMW01005642.1, from coordinate 155,043 downwards.
GAGTGTGAGTCACCAAATATATACTTGCATGCAATTTAATGCCACAACAAACCATATAAAAACAGAATTCCGGTTTGGCTTTTCCTCTAAATGAGACCCGTGATACATCACTTAATGTAATATTACTACTGCTGGATAAGAAGAAAGCTAGGTGACAGGAAACACAAGTGTTGAAATAAGTAGTCCCTTTTTTACAGCTCAGAACAACTGTCGTTTGGTTCCCCCCAAGATTTTTCGATGCGTCAGTGCAAAAACGACGTGTATGTACTGTGAAGAATGAGTTGCTAAAGTTCGCAGGTACTACAAAACGTGGTAGTATGTTATCTTTTGAAGTAGGAGAATGTAGCCAAAGGATATGAGAGTGCTGAGTGAATGGAAGGTAGTATCACAGAAGTTTGGGTTTTTTTTTTT
>WBMW01005642.1:129259-154626 GCA_013396635.1 Penelope pileata | reverse complement strand
GGAGTTTTGGTTTTTTTTTTTTTTTTTTTTTTTAATAACTGAAATAACCCCAGTTCGTCAACTGGGCAAGTTTGTATATAGATGTGTAGTGTCCTTTCCTGAGAAATGGTCGGCTTTAAATTAGATTTTATAATTGCAGAAAAACATCATGGAGGCCACTTTCAAAAAGTAAACTCTGTTCATCGGTCAAAAGATTAAGTAGAAAGTTGAAACTCCTAGAAGTGGAAAAGAAAAAACTAAAAATGTATTACGCTCTCTGAAATTTTATATTACTCTCAGATCTTGAATTCTTCTAGAATTCTTGCTTTCCCAGTTTCAGAGAAGGTTTATGCTAGGACCTGAGTGGATATGCTGAAGGATAACATGGAGAATCGAATGTACAGAAAGACTTCTGTTTTAGAAACGGTTAAATCCACTGAGATGTTTCGTCTTAGAAAACAAACGGTTCAGGAGTGTTATGATAGTTCTGTAAAATCACAAATGACATGAGAAAATAAGCAATGGTTTTACACAAAACTCAGGTATTGGGGGACAGTGAAATAAATTATTAGGCAAAAAGTGTGAAATGAAGGAAAGTGAGATTTGTTTCTTTACATTTAATAATGAAACTAATCCAGTATATGGAAAAAGTTCTAAAAATATAAATATTATTTGACTCCTTGTGAATTCTTATCTGCTTGCTGAAACCACAGATTTCTCCCTATAGTTTCTTATTTTATAGTGCATATTTTGGTCTTACTTGGGGCATTAAGTTCAGCATTTGGCATTCTGGAACTTTCAGAATGCTTACCTGATTAAATTTAATATTTATGACTACAGATATTTGCAAGAGAAGATATTTAGGGTAGTATTTTTAGGATCGTACATATTTCTCTCTGAAAGAAATGCCTCCAATGTATTTCCATGGAAATAAATAAATCTCATCTGATTTATTTCCAGGCAACAGATAGGAAGACTACAATAGCACTATTTGATAAAGCAAATTCTCAGGTACAAAACACTGTTTTTCAACAGTCACCACCATTAGCTGATTCACGTGGATGAGCTGATAGAGACACTTTTCATTTCATGGTGTGACAGCTGTGCATGGCTGTCTGTGACATGGCTTGTTTTTCATGTTGCTGTCGACACTGCTGCTGGCATCCTCTGTTTGGTCTCCATCAACATTCAGCAAGCATCAATGAACATAAATGGATGCCATTTTGTCCACATGAAGGAATTCAATCCCACACCTTTGCTTCACATGCACTTCCATGTCAGACACCATTCTGTCAGACTGCCCCTCTGCTGCCATCTGTCACGCGGTAACAAAATGTAATGGAATGTTGTTGGGGAAGTTCAGACTTTACTGCCCTGCTACCAGCATTTGCCTATGATATTGTGGGCCAACATAATAAAGTAGGAGACATTACTTTCAGAGTAGGCCTCATAATTAATGGACTGATCTATCGTCCCAGCATCAAGAAAGTGGATTTGCTACAAGAAAATCTGCAAGTCTTGAATATGTTGTAATGTACTGAATAACTCAAGTGTCTGTACTGACAGGCTATTATATTGCTATGTACTACCTACAGTCTGCAACAATAGAAATTATTTTTTTTTTAATAAATATTACTGTGTTACAAAGCAGGGAGCTCTGTAACAGTTTATTATAGAAATAACTTTCTATAAGGAGCGAGTTAGCCTTGCAGCCCACAAGGCATAGTAGACATTTTTAAAATACAGAATGAGCAAAATTCACTGTCTAGGAGATTTTCACGCTGTGCATATGGATAAAGAAAAATGTCAAAGCAGTTTCGTAGTGTTTCTGTATTTCAGTATGTGACTGTATGCTGATATGTTGTAAAAACGTGACAACGCTCAGTTATTTCTGGGCTTACGTGTCAAAATGTTATGCATTCATGTCTGTTTTATAAACATGCATCTTGGCTAAGGCTTTTTTTTTTTTTTAATAAGATGGTTCCTTCTTCAGTCGTATGGATCCATAAATATGTATGTTAGGCCTTTCACAAGGATATCTCTCCACTTAAAATTATGGAATAATTCAGGCTGAATGAACCTCAAAGTTTTCTCTAGTCCAGCCTCCTGCTTAAAGCAGAGTCAGTGGGGAAATCAGATGAGGCTTTATCCAGTTGATCTGGAAAATCTCCATGCATGGAGACTGCACAACCACTCTGGGCACTCTGAGACCCTTCTTGGCAGGTTTGATGAAAAAATTTCTCTCTACGTTCACCCTGAACCACTCTTCTTTCAATTTATGCCCATTACCTCTTACTTTCTGTCCATGCACAACTCTGAGGATCCTGTTACCCTCTTTCTAATAATCTCATAGGCATGGCGGGGTTGCTGTTAGGTTCCCTAAAAGCTGTTTGTGGGGTGAACAAGCCCTATCCTGTAATCTTTCATCACAAGTTAGTTGTGGCACCTGGCCATTTTGAAGGCCCTCTGTTAAACCTTCTCCCATCTGTCAGTGTCATCCTTATATTGGGCAGGGTGAATGCACTGTAAGTGGCGGTGTTGAAAGAATTCCTTAATGCATCTATTATGACACATTCTTCCTGGTGCTAATCCCATCACAGAATTTAGGCTTACATTTTTATTTGGAAAACAAGGAATATTCATAATTTAATTCAAATTGTGTAATTTGTGATGTATAAAATAAAGTTTTGAGTGAAATTTGCATTACCAGATGTAGTAGTATGGATTGTATGTGTCTGCACGTTATCTGTTTGCTGAAATTCCCTTTAGAGTCTGAAATAAAAGAACAAGTAGTATATGGTTCACCTCACCATAGAGTAAATATCTAACACGGGCAAGGTTAAATTTAGCTTTTAAACTACCTGTTTTTACCACTGAGTTCAGTGGCACTTGCTGGTGCAGATAACTCCCTTGTAGAGTCTGGACTGAGGTAGCCTTAGTCTTCTCCTTTGGTCAGCCTGTAGACCCTACTGGAAAGATGGCAGAAGGGTTTTCTAACCTAACTTAATTATTAATGCATAGATGATGAATCTTTTGTGTTTGCATGCAGTAGAAATTTGTGGGGATCTTGGTTCGGAGTAGAAAGAAAGGATGGACTGTTAGTGACTGAAGTACAGGGTTGGCTTCGTCCTATATATTCTCTTTAAAAGTGAGTACGAATTTGCTAGTGGTTAATAATACTAAAGTGCCACAGCCCGAATCCCTAACCTTTTAAAATCCACAGGCATCGAAAGGTGTGAAAGGCGTTTGTATGTTGGCGTATTGTGAAGCTGAGATAAATATTTTTAGCTTATTAATTGTTTACATTACTGTTTTGAAAACATTTCTATAAAGCTGTTGCATCGTTTTCCACAGTCTTCACCTGTTTTTTCTTTATTTGCAAGCTTCCTTCATATTTTTAACAAAAATAGCAAATCTTCTGTTCAGAGTGTCTCCAAAAGATCCTCCTTAGAACTAACAATAGGTTTCTTTAAAAACTACCAACTTCTACTTTCCCGAAAGTAGTTTTTTACTAAACAATAATAGCCTAGGCAAAATGTTAAATTTCCTTTTACTGCCTAACAATGATTTGATGTGACATTTCTGCATTGTATTATCATCAGTCTCTGAAAACTTATTAAATCATGTTCCAAGTGATCAATGGATTTATCCTTTGCCACCTAAAGCACTCATCATTCATCGCATGGCTCCTTTGTTCTAGCAGAATGGAAGACAGTTCTAATGCATCTTGTCATGTCCTCATTTTCTGTATTTCTTGGACCATGGTATTTACTTTTCAGTAAGAAATTGGTTAAGGTGGTACTAGGCAACAGCCAGATGCTTTTTTTTTTTTTTTTTTTTTCCCTTCGGTCAGAAATACGGATAACCACATCTTACTTGTTTTTTGGAAAGGGAACAGTCAACCCCAGTCATCCCATCTGTTCAGAGAGTTTCTTCAGTACAAATTCTTCATTTTACAAATTACATAAAATTGAATTCTCAGTGGAAGTCCAAAATAACAGAAGCACACTTTCTGAAATTCGTGATGTGGGATGGAGAAGACAATCAGATTTTGGACTTGGTCCACACTGTAAATAGTTCAAACCAACTGTGTTTGTGTGTCAGCTGTTATCACTTAGAACAAGTTCTAGTGGTTGCTACTGTACTCTGCTGCTTAAATCCACTTTCTAATTTACAGGCAGGAATTCAGAGGGGATGAGCATGGGAGCAGGGAACATTTTGATTCCTAACTGAAATCAATAGTTAGCCTTATCATTTTGGCTTTAGAGTAGTAGCTATGGAAAATACTTGGTGTAATAGTTGGCATAAACCAGTAAATCTAGCAGTTAAGTATTAATTTATGACAGTTTACATACTAAAAACTATACAAATGATCCTATTGTATTTCTTTAAATAACCATAAGGCTGCACTTTGCTTTGTCATTCATCGGTGCAGGTTTTCCATAACTCTAGGGAGACATGAGCGTGTTGTAGAAAAAGAGGATGATCCATCTTTTATCAGTATGATGAAAGATGCATGAAATACTAAACAGGAAAGATGAGTCTTAATTATGGAATAACGTTTTTAATCTCAAAAGAGATTTTCTGTAGAAGGATGTATGTTAGGAATTATGAGTAGGCAACCTATTTGGATAATAATGGTAGAGTCGTAGAATGGTTTGGGTTGGAAGACGCCTTTATAGATCTTATAGTTCCAACCTCACAGACGTGGGCGAGGACACAATAAGTTTGTATTGCTGTGTTTGCAGGCTTAAGGTTTCAAACTTTGGATTTGTTACGTCAGTGAAAATAAAACCTTTCCTAGTGTTGGTATAAAATATAGATGTATTAAAATTTCTATTTTTCACTTGAAACAGTCAGCAATCTTTCGTATCTGGCAGCATGTTGTATGAAAGATGAAGGGAGAAAAAGGTCATAGTTGCATGTAAAATAGTTCATAATAGTACATGCTGCAACAGAACTCATTTAAAAATATTTTTTTAACATTAACCTTTCTACATTCGTCCCTCTGTCTATTCTTCTCAAGCTTTATTCTCCCATCATTAGTGCTGAGATATTGAATATAAAGGATATCTTTTCTTCATTTTAAAAAAATGACAGGAAGAGTTATGCCTTAAAAATAGTAATTCTCTTTTCTATACCATCTTACTAATGGAAGCTCTATGTTAACTGTATTTATAATAGCTTTGAAGTTCTTATTTTTAAAAAAGAATATTTGCATATTTATAGATTTGATTCAAAATAGAAGAATTGTGATTTGGAATTTGTTCTTTTTTGTTCAGTGGCATGATGCACTGATGAATAATGTTGCATTTTATTTTCCCTATGAATTATGTTTATTTTCTTTTGGTTTTCTAATTATCATGATTTTCCTTAATGTTCTTTAAGAATTATACCCTGCTTCTGAGAAAATGAGTTAGACCAATATTGTAGTGGTCAGAGGACAGGAAAACTAAAATAATGGAATCCGTAATTTTGTGTAAAAGTCACGAGGCAACAAAGTAATCATTTAAAAAATGTGTTGCCTGGACACCAATTGCATGATATTGTGTGAGGAAAAAGCCTGTTGGCAGAAATAAGTATTGGAAAGCAAATCTCTGGATTCAGTATTGGAAAAATCAAAGATTTGCAAAGGAGACTTTGATTAGAGAAGGAAATGCATACAGACCTAAATACTAATTTATTTTGGATTATATTGTTTGTAGTGCTGAAATTAGCGTTAATTTTGTTTTATCATGGTCATATATACCTTCTACCATAAATGCACATACGTATTTTCAAAATTATGTAGAGCTCTGAAGGTGTCTACAAGAGAGTCTGGCCTTCCTTCTGCAGTCAGGACAATGTTCAGTGCAGTCAGTACTGACTTCAGTGTGCAAACTCTTCCTCAAGTAGACACCTATATTTGATGAGATGGATAGGGTTCTGGATTTTGTTGACTGTACTGACTAGGGGCTGGATCCAGTTGCCTGAACAGTGACATCTAGTACTAGTTGAGATGCCTGTGGGCATTTTGCCTAGCTGCTAGGCTGATCCAGAGGCTTGCAGATAGTATCTGCCACCATGCAGATGTCTCAGAGTATCTTTGGTGGCACTGCCTTAGCACTGCTGGTCTTCTGCTGACAGCTGTTTTAGGCCACTGTAACGAGTCCTACAAGGAATTCTATTAATTGTAATAGACTTCTAAATGGCTGACTATGGTGGAGATGCCTGCTTTATATCTTTCTGCAGTTAGATGAGAAAAAGACACTTTCTGTAATTCTTTTTGTGTGTATCAAGCTGATTGGCTTAGCAACAAATCAATGTACAAAGAAAATAGTCTCTCCTTATTTATGCTAGCAGATGTCCTGCAAAGAAAGCATCATAATCTACCCTACTCTAGGAAAAAAAGTGTGTTTTCTGTAAATTTGAATAAAACTAATAATGCTAAAACTGTTAGGATATTTTGTGTTTGTTCATAAGTACGAAAGCACTTGGCCTTGTTTTGAAATTTAAGTCAGGTGTGAAGTCTGTTAGAATAACCAGTCACATACTTGTGAAGGTGTGAACAATATTGGTGATATGCTAGCATTTCATGTGGGGATTGTGTGTGGAATGCTAGAGGCAAAAAATACTTCATACACTGATTACCAAGCTAGATTGGCAATATCCAGTGTTTGGGAAGAGGTGATCACTGAACAGGTGCAATTACAGTGGAAATTTTTCAGCTGCCAGTATCTTGGAGAACCACAAAAGTGGTGTGCAGGATCATGAGGATTCAGCATAGCCCATCATGTTGACCCTGCTGCATAGAGCACCCATGAGGGTTAGAGAGGGAGGTTTCTTTAACTAGAGTTGTAATGACTTTAGTTCACTGGCGTGGTGAACAGAGATTGGTGTACAAAGATAAATGTTTATCTTTTCGTGATGAATTTAGCGTTACAAATTCCATATTTTATTCTATATTATTTTATTCTTGATTTATATTTAAATGCAATACATTGTCAGATTGAAATTAGGTCAATTTACATATTTCTTAGGTAATTCAATTTTAAAAGAAAAAAGAAAATAGAAAATCAGAGTTAGGCTACCTGTTGTACCTATTTTAAAATGTGATGATAAAGCTTTGTAAATTTTCAGTCTGACTACCCCAAAAACATACAGGGTTAGATGATGTATGCAAGTATAGCACTGCTGGGACCATGCAGTGGAATGTTACTCCTTTTCCTGGGATTGGAGATAGCCCTGAGATTGCTCTGAATGTAGTGTATTCCCATGAGGAATCATCTAGACATGTTCTGGAATATAAATAGCTATTCCATACATATAAAATACTAAGATTTGGAACATAGGATGAATCCTTTAAATAGTGATGAAAAGATGAAGTCATTTTTTTCTTGGGGGAAGGATGAGGGGTCCTTCCCCCAAGAAAAGAAGTTGTACTTTCCTAATCCCACTGGAGGAAAGTCAAATTGAATGTAAATTTGTCCCTACAGTGCAACAGAAGAGAAGGCATTAAATAAATTACAGTTCTAAAGTAGCGTAGATTTCAGCATTTAATCTTTCACTGTTCAAATCCAAGGTAAATTCCAGATTTTTCTTGTGTATTAATTGTCCATTTAAATGTAAAGCTTTCTACTGTTTAACTTCATGAATATAAATCAACAGGAACAAGAACTGTTGGCTGCAACTTCCAGCTGCTGTGGTTGTATTTCACAGGGGTGCCAGAATTCTCTTCTCCACCTGTGGCCTAAAGCCACAGCCATAGGCAGCATATGAAAACCTTGATGGAACTTTTAGTGGGAAATTGCAAGGAATGTTACAGAAATTTGAGAACTGGTATCTCCATTGAGTTTTTGAGTGTCTTCATCAGTTCACTCCAGCATTCACAACCTGTTTGCAAGTCACTGTCAGTCTCTTGCTTATTTGTGATTCACAAACATCTGAAACTGTGTATGTATCCAGTGAATATATATGGTCTCCGGATTTTGAGTGCTTCATTCAAATACCACAATGATTTAAATAATAAACCACTTTACAGCAATCATCACATCCTGAAATAACAATTCTTGCTAAATTAAGCAGCGAAAAGTGGCAACAGCTGACAAATGTTTCATTTAGGAAGTCTGAAATTTTGTTGATCCTTCAGTACTGCTGTGCAGTTTGCTAGCCTTTCTTCAAAGTGCAGTTAATGTTTTTAAGATATGTGTGGTCATCTGTCATGTTTAGTGGAAATATGCCCATGGAAGGCTTTTCTATTAGTAACACAGTGGCTACCTAGCTACTTAATTGTTCTAGGAACTCTGGTTTTTGCTTGTGTTCCTTTGTATCTAAACCAATATTAACATTTACCTGAACTCTTCTGCAATTTCTACTGTTAAAATATCTAGGAGCAAGGATCCACTTTATAAATTCCAGTTAAGTTTTCAAAAATTAAGAAGTCCTAAACCAGTTATTTTTCCTCTGTTAGTTTAAGGTAACACCACTGATTTTTTTTTTTTTATTTAGCACTAACAAATTGGTGACCATTCAAACATCATTTTTCCCTTAATACAATAGTTTTTATTAGACTAGATAGTATTTGTAGACACCTACAGAGAAATGTATGTCTCTACTCTTACAGAATTAGAATAAAATGAAAATCAGAGAATTTTGTGCATCAGACTTGCACAAATTGCCGTCCTTAGCAGGAATGTGAGTGACAAAGGAATAGTGGTGCCAGAGTTTTTGATTAATTCTGTGTCCAAAAATAATTCTATTTGCGTTTGCTGGTATTTGCCACATTGTAGAAATGTCTTTGTGAGACATTTATAACTTCTTTTAAGCTATAAGTTTTAGCTACTCTCTGTAAAGGCAGAAATCCGGTAACATGTTTTCAAAAACTTTATGGTATAGAAGAGATTGTTTCTATACTCTTACATCAGTGATTGCAACAGGAGAAAAAGAAAAACAGTACTATGTTAGATACACATTCAAATCAAAAGATTTAGAGAAGATTGTTACAAAGATAGAAAAACTGGACTTCCAGTGCAACCTAGATGATCAAGTTCCTCTAGAAATTTTTATATCAAATGCAGAATAGCAGCTAGGGAAATAATTTTTCTGTACAATTAAAACCGGTTGCCCGCATTTTCCACCACATCTGCCCAGCTGCAGGGAGAAAGGAAGATCTGATAGAGCATTGTGTCCTTTCTGCAAAAATACATTGTTTGTTCCCTTAACCTTGACAAAACCTGCCTGTGAGACTCCCTGCTGTCTTCTTCAAAGGTTTACAAGTAATGAGAGAGAGCAAACATATAGCATAGATAGATCTTGTATCCAGAACTGGTAGGGAACTTCACCGAATGAATAGAGGTTCTTACTTAAGTAGAAAAGGGAGAAGGTAAGGAAAAGGAAAAAATGTCAGAATATTTGCTACTGTACCTCAGAAAACATGATTTTTTCATTACTGGTAGAAGGCCAAATACTTTGGACAGTTCTGACAGTACAGGGTGTCAGGATGTGCCTGGGTTTGTCTTGGCACAGTTTCAGCTTGTTTTAACAAGCCCCAAGTGTCCAAGGGACTGTAGGGTCACTGTGCTTGAGCTGAGGCTGTGAAGCCAGACGGGAAGGGTCTGGTAGACCTGGAGAGTCACTGCCTTGTGAATATCAGCTGGCGGTGGGGAAGCAACTTGCAGACTTCAGCAGGGAAGCAGTGAGGAGGAGGCTGCATGTGTTAAGAAAACACAAATATAGCTCCAGGTGTAGCACAAGATAGAAGAGGAAGATACTCTCACCACCATGAACATCATGGTCCCAGCAGGGAGTTCAGGTTGCTCACAGTTTATTGTAGTTCCCTCTTTTCCTATTTGAGAAAAATAGTAACTGTCAACCCTAAAGAGAAATTTTGGAAGGATGAGCACCATGTCAAATAAAGTGTTAGATCCTAACAAAGTTTGGTGTAGATATTATTAATGGTTTTTTTTGGTATTAAGTAGATAATTTGGACTATTAGACTACTAAAGCATTAATTCAATTTACAGTAGATTCTTCTCTTTCTCTCCTCTGTATGGTCTTTTTTGCTCATAATAAGATTTTGAATAGAATACTATGTTCCTTGCTGATGACATTCAGTGAAGGGCACAACACAGTAATGTGATAAACAGCGACAGTCATCTTGGAGAAGCTCAGTAAATCACTAAAACGGGCGATCTGAAATGCTTAGAGAAATCAGAGGGTTCTCCTCTTGCATATCTTTATCAGAGGCATCTTGGTGGATCTGGGAGACAGTAGGCTCAGAAGAGTATGGTGCTGGGTTCCTAATCCTTTGCTAAATGCTGTAATCCCTTTGATGTGCAAAACACTGTTATGGCTACCCCTGCTTTCTCCTGTGGGAGGTAAACAGTTATCCACCCTCAGTCACCCTGGTGCTCTGGGTGGAACAGAAGCATCTGCTGCCCAACGACAAGCTCTTTGAACATATCATGTGACTGAAGATAACTAGAGGGAACTTTGAGGCCAGCAGTTAAAATACCAAGGGAGTTTAAGAGCCAACAGACATGTCCAGGGATGGAAGCAGTAGATGAGACGTGATTTGAGTTGCTTCACACTGTGTTGTGTCACTGTCTTTTTAGCGAGATAAGTTGTCCACAGTTGATGCTGTGGGCTAGGGTTTGTGCTGCAAAAGCCAGTGAAACCAGTCTGTTTGTATTTCTGAAGGGTATGATTATGTAGTTCTTGCTCCTCCTATTCTCCTATACCTTTCTGTAAAAGCTGAGATTGCTAGATCACTGGGGGAAGTCTGTTGATGCACGTCAGAAGGGACGTCTAAAATCCTAAAAGTGTAATGATGTTAAAAACAAGAGAATGCTCTTATTGTTGTTGCAGCGACTGTAGTGTGAAACAAAATACTTTTAAAAGAATATTTATTCTAATAAATAGTACACAAAAATAGGAAAAATACTCAACATAGGCCTTATAGGAGCTGTGAAATGTTCCCCATGACAATGTTGGAATAACACTAAGTCACTAACATAGTAAATTCTTCAGAGCATTTTAAGTTAAGTGGCTTGGGTAGATGAAATTTTCTAACACAGAAAATTTTAGCAGAGCTCTGAAGAAAAATGCATTTCCTGGTTGTCACGAACTTATGACTAAGCTCGTTTACCAGGCCAGGCTGACACCTTGGCAAGTGAGGTGTCAATGTAATCCTTTAGGGTCACTCAGCATCTGTGACCACTTCAGGGCACGTGTACAATGCAGTAAGTGGCAATGCATCAAAACCCTAGAATATGCCACCCCCATAGGGGTAGCACAGTGGTATTATTGCAGATCTGCAAACAGCACTCTAGTTCCAGGCATAATTGATATAAAGCTCACTTAGATATCCGTGTGAAGATTGCTTTATACGTCAGCAGGTGTTTCTTTGTTTTCATAACACAGATTTGACCTTAACCACAAACCTTCCTGTTTTTGCTATCTAGAAAGTCTTGGATTTGGCAAGATGTAGAAGTATATTCATAATGTAGGAACTTTTTGTTGTTTTATAGATGCTACTGCTTGGTGCTAAATGTTTTGCTGCCAGCAGAACTGTTGCCAGATAGAGTCTGTATGAAGAGCAGAGATACTGATTGAGAATGGTCTGTCCAATCTGCAAAGAAATGAGCTCACATTCACCTGGAAAAATGAAACTGGAGAATGGAAGGGCACTGGTATCATTGATGAAAGAAGTTACTTTTTAGGTGTGACATCTTTTATTTTTCCTGTTAATGAAAAGGAAATGATGAAATAAACTGACATAAGGCTCCTTATACTCAAAGTTTTCTTTCATCATTCATTTCATCTTTCTCTTTTCTTTCTGAAATGTTCAAGCATCTGTACATCGAAGACATTACATTGGTGCATGTGGCCGAACTTCAATTGGGAGGAAACATTAGACAGCCTCGGTCTTCATGTGAACTGTCAGCTGTGTATTACAATGTTTTATGATATGGTGCTTATACACCAGGCATGTCCAACCCATGGCCTGCGGGCTGCATGCAGCCCAACAGAGCTTGCAGCGTGGCCTGCCCCTGCTGCTGAGCCAATGTGGCAGTGACGGCCTGGCCTGGCCTGGCCTCGGGTGCACACCTGGCACTCAGTAACGAGCACTGTCTGAGCTGAACCCAGGACTTGGGGAGGGTGCAGTGCAGTGTTAACTCAAGCTATGGCAAACAGTTTTATAGATTTTGATACGTTGGCTAAACACAATCTTGTGAACAGCGAAAAACATGCAGCTTTGCTTTCTGTTTTGATAAAGGAATTGGAGAATAGGTTTCAAGATTGCTGAAAAATCATCAATTTTTTGGTATATTTGCATTTTCAGTCGACAGAAACATTACCTGCAAGTTTTCAAATGGAATGTATAGAGTTACAATCAGATGTTCAACTCAAAAATTTGGTTATGTCTCTCTACTAGACTTTTACAAGACCTATTTTACCAGAGAAATATATCCCTCACTTCCCAATCATGCCTTATTCGTGTCATCACTTTTTGGCAGCATGTATGTTTGTGAACAACTATTTGCAAGAGTGAAGCACAGGAAAAGGTAAAATTTCATCAAAAATCTCTGACAAAGACCTTGAGAACTCACTAGGAATTGCAGTTACTTCCATCAAACCGGACAGATGCATTAATTTCATGAAAACAAGGTCAAATATCCCAGTAGTTTTATGGTTTTGTTACTCTTTTTTAAAACAAAATATTAAAAAATAAGTTTTCTTAATTATATACATTATCTATATTGTATATTTTGTATGTAGCCCAAGACAATTCCTCTTCACACAATGCCGCCCGGGCAAGCCAAAAGGTTGGACACCCATGTTATGCTCTCTTAGACCCTGATGACCTAGATCTACATTGTGCAGCTCTCTCTCCCTTCCCTTAAGGCTTCCCAAGTGTAGTAACAGGAAGATCTTAAGGACTGCTGTATGTGTGTATGCATGTATGTATGCAGTATGCATGGAGCATGTTGATGGGTTCCATGACCAAAGCGCCGTGCCCTGTTGGAATGCATCTGAGCGTTACAGGATTCAAGGTGGTATATTTCAGGTACATGCTCTCTCACACGCCCTTGCACCATCTTGTTAATTTGAGACCTGTTGAGTTTTTCAAGCACTAATTAGAGGATCTTAAGGCTACTTGAGTCTGGGCTTCTAGTGTGCGAAGACTCAGAAGCAAAGCAAGCTCCTTCTCTGTTTCACCCCAGAGATTCACTGATAGCTTTACTTATACAAGGAGGTAGGAAGAGTAACTTCCTAGCTGTCAAAATGAGGCTAATCATATGTATCACCTCGGGAAATAAGACCTGATTTGCAAAAAGTGAATAGTCCTTTGGTTCAAGATGAAGAGTAAGGAGAGCAAGAAGATAAAGTGCTTTATTCAGATCTAGGAGTGCCTGTCAGCCCTCTCTAGAGACATTTTGCAAACTCCTTTTCCCACTAGACAGCATCACTGAGTGAGGGCTCAGACCTGGGGGTGAGGTGGGTACTGTGGTAGCAGCCTCAGGTGAGTAAGTGCTTCTTTGTGTTTTAATGAACATTTTGCTTGAATCTCGATCACTGACTGCGACGTGAATTCAGCTCAGGATTTTCACTTGGGTCTGTCAGAGTTGTAGGTTTTATGTACCATCTTTTACCAATAATGGCATAAGTGGTGTAAATCAGTAATGATCTGACATGCTGTTGCTGTCTCTGTGTTTTTATTTTAGTTTTACACCTCTAGTTTAGTCTGGCCATGAAGCAGGTTTGATTAGGTGATAGTGACACTATCCTGTTCTGACAGGTGCTTTATACCCCTCCTGCAGACCTCAGCACAGGAGGCAAGCGTACAGGGGACAAGCATTAGCTTTTCTTTTAGTGTCTGGGCAAATGAGGTTAGCATTCCTGCCAGACACTGGAGCCTTTCAAGACAAAGTCCAGGAACATTTTAGGACATTGTTTGCTGGCGATAAAAGTCCCTGTGATATTCAGCAGGATTTTTGCTCAGCTCAGGATGCTGCCTGTGCAGCATGATAATGTCCTGTGGTGCAGAGGATGCCTATACTTTCATACATATGACCTGCTTTCCTTTGATGTGTCTTTCTCTCCTGTTTGATTCTGCAAGCGTGAGGAAATTTTTTAGCAAGAAGCACAAACGTCTGTTTAGCTATGCAGCTTTTTTTCCTCTTAGTTAGCATCTTTGAGGTTCTGTAATTACACTTCTGGGTAAAATATGCTGTCTTGATAACTTATGCTTGGAATGCCCAATTTAAAGTGGTAAGATCTGTTCTGCTTACGTTTACACACAGGGCAGAGTTAGTGCCTGATGGAAAACGGTAAATCAGACCAAACTTGATCTTCCTCTGAGAGAAAGAGTTGAAGTTCACCAACTCAGCTTAAAGCTGACCAACTTCTGAAAGCTTATAAAGGAATGTTACCGCATGTGATGTAACATGGAGACTTCAATTATTATTTTTTTTTTGTCTAGTGGATTTGTTCTTTTTTTCTTAAGCCCATGAGTCCATTGTTGAGGTTGCACTGCTGTCCTTTAAACCATTACATTAGCAGTAGGCAGGAATATAGGACTGGCAGATAATGCAGTACTGGTATGAATTAGTCCGTTATAGAAGCCTGAGAGTAAGATTGGTGTTCTTGTGAGCACTTAAAGGAGCATAACCCAGAAGATCAATCTAGTGAAATGTACTTCACAGAAATACGATTACTGAGAGACAGAAAGTTAATCTAGTAGAGAATGTGTTGCAGTATCTCCAGGACTTTCTTTGTGAACTTGTCTGGAAAAGATAATTTACTATAATTAGTCTCCTAAGAAAGGGATATTCTTTTTTTTTTTTTTTTTTGAATGGTGGAAAATTCTGCAATTTTGCTTGAGAGATCTCATGCTGATTGTTTTCCCTCCAGTTCTAATGTGAAATGCACAGACATCCTGTCCCCAGACAAGCACTGTGTGAGAGTTCAGATGGGTTTCCCTGGGAGCTCAGCAAAAAGGATGAGCCTTTAACTCACAAGTATGAGATTCATAAAAGAAACTCTAAACTCCATCTAAAATCTGAGCCCAGACCATTCAGCTTCTCACCAGTTTGTAATGGGTTATACAGTATGGTCAGATCTGGATTTGAAAATGTATGGTGACCCAGGTTACTAGAAGTAGCCATTAGTTAGCTAAGCTGTTTTCTTGACAGCCTTATAAAATTTGAACAGCATTCAGGTTTTGCTGTTAAATCATCTGTAAAAGGTAGTTTCTTATTGCTTTGTGTTTCATAAGAAAAACTGAATGTTCCTGAATGTTTTTGTACCACATGTGAAGAAGGAACAAATGTAGAAATGCTGAAAGTTCCCCACCCTTACAATGTGTTTTTCCCCTTATCGTTATGCTACAAATAGCTCAATCTTGGTATGTCTGAAAGGAGTAAGAGCTTTTCCTCTTGGGACAGACTAGAATATCTGGTTTGCTGAACACTTACCAGGCTGGTTCAAGTGGATTAGGTTGATCTCCACTGGTCCGAAATGGGCTTTAGAGTCAGATATTTGACGTAACCTATAAAACAATATTAGATCACTTAATGCTTTGGAAGAGATCGTTGCATTCTGAATAGCAAGATAGAATGAACATGCTTACTTCTTTTGTAGAAAATGTCCTCCTGATACCAAAATTAAAATCCCATTTCATTTTATGCCTGTGTTTACATTGTCTAAGTCTTAGGAGTTGTCTTAGAATTTAAGTTTATACCACGCTGGTCAATTGAGTGAAATAAATTTACCAAGGGATGAGGAAGCATTAGCAAGGTTCACAAGATAATGATATGCTTAGCATATATTAAACAAATTTAATCACAGGCACTTTTGAATTCGTTAAACTTTTTTTTTTTTAATGGGATTGCTCAAATGACATTTTGAATTACTGTCTCTTACAGAGATGGCTTTTTCTGGAATTGCAGATTAATGTAGATAGCAAGCATTTGTATTGAGTAAAGGACAGCACATCTGTGTATTAGTTAAGCACAAATGTTACAGTGATGAATTAAAAACCTGTTTTCTCACACTGGTTAGCATCTAATAATAAATATTACTGTTAGTCAGCGGAGATAAGGGAAGAATAGTTACCGTGGTGCTTCACCAGCAGGTGAAATACTTCTTAAGGTTAACTTAATTTACATTTTTCCAGTTTTTTAGAAAGATGCCCCAAACTTTCTAATTCTTCAGTTTTGATAAGAGAAAATGACCTTTGCTGGCGGAAGGTTTTATCTCATTGATTTCATTGTGTTGAATATGATGTTAGAATAAAAACTTTAAAAATTATTCTTTTAGTTTCCAAAAAGAAATTGTGTTACAAAAAGCTTTAGGGAATAATGCAGTGGAGAAAAATGGAATGGTGCTCTTGTTCTTTTGCAAATTCATTGGTTTCCTCATAAAACATAAGCTGGAAAACTAATAAAAATTCTATAGGGATAAGGCATAAAGATGGACAATATATTTTTATAGCTTCTCAGTGAAGCATAATGTCTGTATTACTGCAAGTTTTCCAGGGCACAGACTTTGTTTATTATCTTTCTGTTATTGTTATTGCTTTAGTTTATTTTATATTTGCTTTGCATACATTTCCAGACAGAAGACCATACAGAAACTGAGTTTAACTCAGAGAAAGTTTCTTACAAATACATGACGAATCAAATCTAAAAGATTCAGATTGAAGACTGTAGATTCTAACTGAACAACTTAACGATGCTATGTGCAAATGCTTTTTTAAATTATACATACAAACTTAGTACTTCTGTTGGATTGTGAATTAACTGTATTATAATTGATACATGAGACCATCTCTGGCTCAGGATTTTATTAAAGAGGTTCTGTGTGCTCATGCATATGAATAATATATTTTACTCTGCATGGACACACACCCACATATGCTGTTTGTGTCTGAATTTTAGTAAAATACTAAATATACCTATTTTACCACTAAAGTTCTGACCAAGTCATATAAGTTGCCTCAAATCTTGTGTTCAGATAAGGAGAACTCCTAAGCAGGCCCAGACTGAGGTAGCCCCTAAAGGACTCATTATTGCAGCAAAAACTGTCTTGCTGAAACAAAGTGCACAGCAAAAAAATCAGCGCTGTGATTGTTTTAAAGGCGGGCACTGCTGCATAACCAGATAGTATAGAAGTAGAGTCCATTGTGTCAGGTATGATATTAACTCATAACGCCTGTTTCAAAATGCTAATAGATAATTCAGTTAATAGATCTGTTCCATTACTTATTTTAAGTCTTAATGCTGCTTATTTCTCCCCTTTCTCCTCCTCTCCCCTCCCCAAATATAAAAAAATAAAATAAAATTACAGGAAGATGGTTTAGATGCATATACTCAGGTTATTTCCCTAAACTTTAAACAAAGATTTAGCGGACATCTTTGTACTTCTGAAATTCACATAGAACATTATTCTGACAGTGTTCCCACAAGCATCCTTTTGTGATATTGCTCAAAATACAGATGAGATAGATTTTTTTTTTTCAGTAATTTTTATTCATATTTATTCTTGGAAAGGTATGAGCTTAAAATAATGCCATTGTTTTTTAAAGAATATTCCCAGCTGATGCTTTACGTAGTTTGTAGTTTTAGTGGTAAGCGATAATCCATAGGAGGAATCACATACTATTTTCATCACAAGGAACATTTGCTGGTCTTGACAGTACAGCATCTTACAGTTCTGTTGCCAAACAAAGTCAAAAGCAACAACAATAAACTGTTTCACCCCTATGTTGTTTTACACTCTTATGGAAGACAGGAAAAAAAAAAAAAAACAGAATCCAACCAACTAACCGAAAAAAAACAACAAAGAAACAACAGAAAGGATTCAGTTCTGGAGAGTTAGATGAATACATAACTACTTGTCTACAAATTATCTCCTGGTAGAATTTCACATGAATCCATCTCTAGATTATCCATCTGTAGATTATCTCAAGTAGAACATTTTGGCCTTCTTTAATCTTCAAATCAAGCAGATTCTTCAATGTCTTCTTTGAAGAGCAGAGGCTTTTGTCTAGATGTTTAGTTTCCATGTGATATTTGCAGACTGCAATTTCAATATTTATGTAAAGGCTTTTCCTACTAAATTCTCTTTTTGTTTAAAAGATGCTGTTTTGTAAAAAAGCCTAAGCTGTAGTAAAAAGAAGATACTAGTATATGCAACTTAATTTTATGTGGGTTGGCACTTCTTGAGTCCAGGGGGTTGATGATTTTGTTTTACTTTTCCAATAATAAACCAGAAAAAAGGGAAACTTTATTACTTCCTCATAGAAAACGTATATGCAGAGATGTTATGGATTTGGGCTTAGGAGAAGATAGAACAAAGCTGAAAAATAAAGGAAAAAAAAGCTTTCTGAATATCTGAGAAGGAACTACAGTAGTTCAGTCTTAACCTTGAGGTGGAGGAGTACAGGTTTGGGAGGAGCTTGCTGCTTGAAGCAGCAGTTTTCTTAAATGAGGAATATCTCATGAAAATACTTTGTCCTTGAA
The DNA here is from genome assembly GCA_013396635.1 of Penelope pileata. NCBI lineage: Eukaryota > Metazoa > Chordata > Aves > Galliformes > Cracidae > Penelope > Penelope pileata. Next base: position 136,141 of record WBMW01005642.1, on the reverse strand, counting down.
TGAGTATATGAACCTCTAGAAAGGTGGTATTTACAATGGAAAATATGAGAGAGTTATTCCAGCAGGAGATAAACTGTAGAAAGTACACGTCACAAGCAATTAATTGTAAAGGAAAAAGCAATAGTATAAGTTATTTTCTTGTCCAGAATGTCCTACTAGTTGTACCTGTGTGCCTGAAAACTTTTGTCTCAATGTTACACAAATTATGCGATGATGTAGTTTTTCAGTAATATTTACAGTGAGAAGTTTGCAGGAAGTCTTTGAGTGTTTATCATCGTAATCAATCTCATTCATGTAGATATGAGTAGATGGAAAAATCTTAATTTTCTTTCTGAAATAATCTGAAACTAACTTCAGATGTCTAAGCTCCTGGCATGGTGTTCCTGATGTGATTTCTTGTTTCACTATGTTCTCCAAAATTGTTTCCCTCTACTAGAAGTGTCTGCATAAACAGTTCTGTATTTGTAGCAGCTTTTATTCTAGCACATAGCGTATGTAAGTGTATATAAAATATATACTTGTTAGTTGCAGTTGCAATATACTTAAGATTTTTTTTAGTTTTCTCCACATTTACATGTAGATCTTATGGGCTCTCCGTTCATCTTCGCATTCCTCGGTGCGCCCTAAAACTCCAACAACAACTTATCCCTACAAAGTATTGTATTTGTTTTTAGATTCTGTTATTTCTGGTAGTTGGTGTCCTGTCAGAATGTATTTTGCTCAATTTCTTTTTTCCCCACTTGTCTTATTAGAGAGCTAAGGTAAATTAAGTAACCTGTACTGTCCCTAGCTGTTTTTTCCCCTTAATCATCAAGGCTGGTTTGAACAAATAAGCAGAACTAATCTCACTTTCCACGATGTATAACTCTCCTTTGCTCTTTTAGAGTGTCTCATTTTTTGTGCTCAGAAAGTTGTATTACCAGAGCACTCACTAGTTACGAACTAAGCCAATGCCTTGAATTACAGCATATGTGCCCAAGATCATGAAAAGCTGATGAAAATTTAATCTTCTGGGAAGCAAAATCCATGTCATTGCCATTCTGCAACGGGCACTTGGCCATTATGTAAATCTGGTTACAGAAGGTACCTACCCATGAAATATCTGTTTTTGCGGAAAAAAGGCCAAAAATGAAATTTATTTTGGAGTAAAAAATGCCTGAAAGCAAATGGTGAGGTTGGACACAGTTAAAAGGGACATGTATGAAATAGTACATGGAAGGAGGTGCATGGCTTTCAAACACCCACTCTGCTGTCAGGGTGGGATATTTTCCCTGGGGAACTCTGATTTTAATGAAGAAACAAGCATAGTAGATCTAAGTATATAGTATATCTAGGATGCAGCATAGGGAGAGACAGGAGGAGTTAGGATTGGCATTTGTACTCAACCAAGATGCATTTATGATGTGATAGAAAGAAAAAATGTTTCAGGTACTCGGTGAATTTATGATACTACTTTGATTTATATACTCAACCTGGGAGTTTAAACTGAAACAAAGAATAAAGGGAAGACAAAAAGGTTCAGATCAGAAAAAAACACAACTATACATCTGAAAACTAAGCCAGAAGGAAAATTTTATTAGAAATGTGCTACATCTGTGCAGGTAGAAAAAATGATGACTTTGAGAACTTACTTAGTTCTTCCTTCTGCAAACTAAGATGGATATTCCTCACCCCTTAGATTTTATTAAGATCTAACCTGTGATATTTATCATTAAAATTCTCAAGCATTCAGATTAGCATTCAGGAAGGTGAAGTTATTGTTAACTAGGTTCTTGGAATCTTCCTACTTGAATAATTCAAGAATCTCGTAATAGATATTGTTAGAGATGATACAGCACATTGTTCATAATTTCACAGATGAAAGAATTCTTATGAAGTGCCCTCCAAATTTGCAGTGTTGTCTCATGGTCCAAGATCCATATATGATAGAAGCTTTCATCAGTGAAATTCAAAATTCTTGTGACACAATAGGAGATGCATTTGATCTCACTTCATTATTCATATTGCTCTTGTTCTTTTAATGTTCTTTATCTTTGATAAGCTTCTGTATGGTTTTCTAACCACAGCGCTTTGTCCTACTTTCAGTAGTACATACCGTGTATGAAGTGTAACTTCTAGTCACTTTGCGGTTTACCATAACCCTTCTTCCAGTCTCCTTTAATCCTGTCCTTTGCAGATGAAGAAATATTGGTCATCACTATCTTGTCACAAGTGTTACTGCATGAACAGCTGGTTATACCAGCAGTACTCATCATGGAGTGTGTATCCATCCATCTGATCTGTGAGAGAGCAAGGTCTGCTGAACGTACACTGGGGTGGAATAGCCTGTAGTTATTATTTGGTGGTGAAAAATTCTTATTATTCCCCTCCATTTGTATGCTTCCAGTATGAAATCTGAGGCACAGCAATAAACATTCATTAGTCAGGTGAAAGTCTTCTGGCATCCCCTGCAAATGGTGTCTTTACCTGCATCTATTTTTTGGAAGGCCGTAGACAGAGGTTTGTGGTGAGCGGCACTATGTCTAGGTGGAGGCCGGTAACGAGTGGTGTTCCCCAGGAGTCTGTCTTGGGACCGGTTCTCTTCAATATCTATGTCAATGACATCGATGATGGGATTGAGTGCACCCTCAGCAAGTTTGCCAATGACATCAAGCTGAGTGGTGCAGTTGACATGTTAGAAGGAAGGGATGCCATCCAGAGGGACCTTGACAAGCTTGAAAGGTGGGCCCGCGTGAAACAAATGAGGTTCAACACAGGAAAGCGCAAGGTCTTGCACTTTGGTCGAAGTAATCCCAGATATGTATACAGACTGGGAGAACAGATCCTTGAGAGTAGCTCAGCTGAGAAGGACCTAGGGGTCCTGGTGGATGAAAAACTGAACACGAGCCAGCAGTGTGCTCTTGCAGCTCGGGAGGCCAGTTGTATCCGGGGCTCCATCAGAAGAGCGGTGTCCAGCAGGGACAGGGAAGTGATTGTCCCTCAATACTCTGCCCTCATGAGGCCCCATCTGGAGTGCTGTGTCCAGGTCTGGGGCCCCCAATACGGCAAAGATGTGGAACTGTTGCAGAGGGTTCAGAGGAGGGCCACAAAGATGCTCATAGGGCTGGAGAACCTCCCCTACGAGGACAGACTGAGGGAGCTGGGCTTGTTCAGCCTGGAGAAGAGAAGGCTGCGGGGGGACCTCATTGTGGCCTTCCAGTATTTAAAAGGAGCTTATAAACAGGAGGGGAACCAACTTTTCAAAAGGGTCGTCAGTGATAAGACAAGGGGGAATGATTTTAAGCTGAAGGAGGGAAGGTTTAGATTAGACATCAGGGGGAAATTCTTTACTGAGAGAGTGGTGAGGTGCCGGCACAGGCTGCCCAGAGAGGTTGTGGGTGCCCTGACCCTGGATGTGTTCAAGACCAGGTTGGATGGGGTCCTGGGCAACCTGATCTAGTACTAGATCTGGAGGTTGGTGGCGCTGCCTGTGGCAGGGGTGTTGGAACCTGTTGATCCTTGGGGTCCCTTCCAATCCGGGCCATTCTATGATTCTGTGATCTATCTTAACTCTTCTCCCCCTTTCCTCAATCTCCCTAATTCGATTTCTTCTCCTTTCACCATTCCTAAATGTTTCTTTCCTCTCATGGGTTTCTTCCTATTCTTCCTTGCTCAGTTTTTATTTCAGGGTTGACTGGAAAAAGGCAAAGTTACACCTTCACAGAGGAAAGCTGTTGAGGCCAATCTAACATGTAAAGTTAGTTCAATATGTAAAAAACTAATGAATAAATGGCATGGCCTGGCAGAGTAGGAAAGAATGTCTCATAAAACATGTAATTAAACAAATCATGGCATTGAGACCTTCACACTTCACCTCATTTTCCCTCTGCTTTGATTATTATTCTGTGAGGATATTTTCTGCAGTATTACTCGCTGTTAAGTGTCCCATTTTGGAAATGTCAAAACACTAAGTGACTGCCCTAAGGAAAATATTCTACTCTCTAACTTCCCATTTTATGACAAAATAATAGTAAATTATTGAATGTACATGCAGTTCTGTTCTGTCATCTTGAACTTAACTTTATTTGCTGAAAAAAAAAATAGTGCTTTTTGTGTTTGAAAAGAATATGTAAACGTAGTGCATACGGACCTCTTTCTAAAGTAAAATTTAAATTATTTTAAAATGAGAAATATTGAATCTCTCTAACAAAACTCAGTTGCTTGATTTGGGTGTATTCGGTGCAGTTTAAACTTTCATTCTTTTTCCAGTGCTAGCTGTTTTTAAATGAAAAAAATAAAAACGAGCAAATGGAGGCTATTAAAAAATCAACTAAAAAGTCCAAATGATTATTTGACAACCTATTCTGGATGCTCTCCACTTTCAGAAAGTAGAATAATTATATAGTACTAGTTAGTGCCTTTCACTACTGTCTTGACGGTCTTTGGTAGAATGAAACTTTCTGGAAACATCTGTTCTCTGCTATGTTGTGCTGTACCTGTAAACACTGTGCCTGAAGGCACTTTCTCCTTCTGGAGGCTCTTTCTTCCTTCCAAATTCAAAGTTTGGATTCAAGCTAAGATTGCTCATCTTTCAGAAGTTCATTTTGAAATACCTTACATAAAGTGAGGACTGTGTTACTGTTTTTCTCGCATAAAAGTTAAGGTATGTGTCACATACCTTAAGGTATCATTTAGCATAAGAACATGTAAAGGCGTTTTAGACCACAGAGTTTTCTGTGATTATGTGAGGACAGTGTTGGATGGAGACAACCAGAGACACTGAAGCCTTATTCAGTTGCCTGTTGGGAACAGTCCTTTCCATGGTCAGTTCCAATGCATGCCTGTCTATTGCCAAAAACACCTCAGGAAAATACAGATTATTAACTGTGGTAGATTAAAGCTAGTGCTTGCTCCTTTTGCCTTTGTTGTTTAAATGTCTCTCCTGTTGAAAGTTTTCTGCTTCTATATAAAATACTTGAACACTCATTGGAACAGATAACTTCTGCCTTTCTACATTACAGAGTTATTCTATAGTTCCATGAATACATACGTAGAAATGCTTAAAATAGGATTAATATATTGGTGTTCCTTCTGATAGGGTTGTGCTCCTAGTAATGCCATTGCAAATGAAAATATTTCCATTGAATCTGGGAGATGTACAGGAGAGGTAAAGGTACAGGAGGAGACCCAGGCACTGGAATCATACGTTCAATCAAATTTCATTGAACAGATGGTGTTTAGGGAGGCACAGAGAAAACAAAGTGCTCGAGGGAAATGAGATTTAAAAAAAAAAAAAAATTAAGCCAATGGAAAAAAATATATAATATACTAATTTTTTTTTATAAGTGAGGAGAATGCATGGATACTAACGGTTCAGAAGAAGGAAAAAATAATGGAAAAAAAAACCAGAAATCAGATATGGCAAGTTTCAAATATTAGCAAGATCGCAGGAAATGAGATTTAAAAAAAAAAATAGAATATATCCAGAGAGGTTTTTTTTTATTTATTTATTTTTTTCTCTTTTTGTTCCATGTGCCTAAGACACTCTACCTTAATCATCTTAGGTATAGCAGATGTGTGTTCCTGGCATAGCTCCACATATGACCATGGTCACTGGCTCTTTTCATTGGATGAATATGTACATGTATATCTATAAAGCAACTCTTCCAAGCCCCGAATTTTGCTTGCTTTTTTTGTGATTAAATCAAGAAAGTAATCCCAAATGTTTTTAGATACCATATTTCACTTAAGCAATCTACATGTCAAACTGTGCAGAATAACAACATGAGAGCCTGAAATGAGATTTTTATGAGTAAATTCTCATTTTAGTTTTCAAGACATTTTAGATTAGCTGCTTCTTTGGGGGAAGAAAATTTATAGGCAGATATATCAAATCCCAAAGTCATCAAAGATAATTTACTTATTGCTTCTGTTTTATCAGATATAGGAATTCTTATGCATTTCTTTCATGTATAATGGGAAAGTTGAAAATAATTATAGTTACTTTCTTTTCCAAAGAAGAATCGAAGGTAGTCTCAGTACTTCACTGTGACAGCGCAGTACATGTTTAATTAAGGCAATGAGAATGTTTTTGTGAATTAGAGACATTTCAAAGTCTGAAGTTAATGCCTCATATTTCATATAGCTGTGTCTTTATTTTAAAATTGTAAATGAAAATGAGAAATCTGCATAAAAAATCAAGAAAACAAGACATGGGTTTCAAGAACGTCTATCTTTCTATCTTCACTCAAATAGCTCTAAGCCATCAAAACCAATAGGATTACCTACATAGCCAGCATATACATATGCATGCTTTCAGTGATGAAACAAGACAGAGGGATTATATTTATTTATTTTTATTGTCTGTTGCTGCATTAATGTCTCAACCACTGTTCAGTGTGCTCTAATGGTGCACTTTCCTTGTTAGTTTTGCTTACACTCATGCTATGTTCTATAGATTGCCTATGGTGAATCTCTTTAAAGATGTCTAGCAAGAGGTTCAGGAAATATGATGCATTTCCACTCATATGACTGTAATAAATTGAATATTTGCTAGTGAATGTTGCAGTCCTTACTTGATCAAGCTTAATGAAGTGTGTTCAGAATAAATTTCATGACTTGAATTCTACTTTGAAAATCAACTCTGTAGTTTTTCACAGTAAATTGGAAATGTTTATTGTTTTGACTTGAGGGTTGAAAAAATCCCAATCTGTTCTGAATTGAATTGATAGAAATAAAAATAACATTAAAATAATGTAATAGTTCACATCTAACATGTAAGATGTTGGGTGAAGATTGTGAGCCCTACTGGTTTAATGATCTATGCCAGGTTATATCAGCAAAGTAAGAGTTATATGATTACAGAATAGATAAGAAAATACTAACTATTTCCTGAGCTTAAAT